>CAEFZX010032056.1:0-79123 GCA_903066825.1 Alfaro cultratus
CCACACGTCGCTCGCCGGGAGGACCTGGATTCTAAGGAAGAGAGAGAGCCAAACTTTTTTCCAAAGTTAACTTATTTGAGATTTTCTTCCTTAACACTAGCTAAGCTAAAAAGTTAGCTTTCTTTAAAATTAGCCAAATTCACCAACACCTCAGATGTTGTGTTGCTCCTGCAGTATTTTCTTAATGCCTTTACATCAATTAATTGGGCTAAGCGATTGACCAAAGCTATTTTTTGTTTTAATCTAAAAACAACAAAAATGGAAAACTCTGAATTTTCATTATTTTTGACTCTAGATTTTTTTTACGCTAGAAATTGCTTAATTTTTAAAGGTGAATTTACTTGAACTGTTGTCTCAGGGTTAATCCAACTGACAGTATTCTCATTCAATTAAATGTCAAAGATAAAGTGATTGAACGTTTTCAGTCATTAGGGGGGAAAAAGTACATTGGCAGTCAGTCTTTTACATGCGTGTGGAGGAATTTTTCCTGCTCTTCTTTGCAGAATTTGCAAAGTAAAAGTTACATAGTGGCTACCACCACCATGTTTGACTGGTCTGAGGCTATTTTTCAGATTTTTACAGATCAAAATGGACACAAACCTTCCACTGGTTGTGTGATGGGTTGTAGTGTTAGTGTTGTTGTTTTCTGGACTCCTAGAAGTTGCTTTGTAAACTTTGCAACTAATAGAAATTCTCACATTTTTTAAGACTCAGTCATGATATGTTGCTTTTTAAGATTATTTAGTCTACATCATGTTGTCCCCCTATTTCTATTTAAGTCATTTCTTGATTTTAGCGGTCTGACAATAATCAGTGGAGGTGACTAGTAAAACTGAGCAACCAACAGTTATTTATATGTTGTTTGGGGGCAATTAGACCCAGTTTGGTTTGGATAACAGGTCTGACAGATAGTTTGCTCAGAAAAAAATATTTAAGTGACAAAAAAGCAAAAACAGAAGGAATCTGTATCGGGGATAAGGACTCCTTATTTGCCAGTTATGAGTCAGTTAGCTTGGATTAGCTCAAACTGTCGCTACATGGCTAAGCTAATTTAGCTCTGCCAAAGCTAAATGAATGTTTCTCAACAAATACGACCACAAACAGGTTTTATTTACTATAAATCTGAATTTGTAGACTATATTCTTTGGAGGCTTGTAATTGTTCACTTCTCTTTAGAGAGCTGTTAGTTTTTGAGCTACAGTCAGGATCGTGTTTGTCCTCAGCCCAAATAAAAGAAGAGATTAGAAATGTATTGATGACTTATAGCTTCACTGTTCAACAGGTTTAACTGGATGACATTCTGGTCAGAAATAGAAATCTTTTCTGAAATCTTTGTACACTTTGAAGCAGCAGCTTAGAAGAAATAAGATTTAAAACAACCTCAGATGTCACCTTTTCATTGCCACAGTTAGTGAATGTTTTTCAGCCTGTAAGAGATTTATCCAAACAAATATTTAAGTTCATGTAGAAATCAGCTGCTGACCTTGGGTCCGTCACTTCCTGCTGTTCCAGGAAGTCCGCGCGGTCCTTGAAGACCCTGAGGCCCAGCGCCACCGCGCTCACCTGGGAAACCACGCTCACCCTGTTAAAGGTGGACAGTAAGACAATTAACCAGTTAAACAAAAAACTGCTAACTTTAAACAACAAAGTAAACGCCTTCAGGTATGAAAGCAGTTTGCTTTGCTCTGACAACCCTGACGATTAGAAACTTTGTCACTCACTCTGGGTCCAACAGCACCAGGAGCTCCACCCTCTCCAGGAACACCCTGTGAATTGCAAGCATAAACTTTTCATATTTTATGATTTATCTACACAGCTAATACAAATACTGGGTAGTTTTCACATTATAACAGCATCCTTGCCCCATATAGTGTAAATAAAATATTTATTTTTGTTACTGTGGGATTAATAAAGGGACTATTTTATTATATTCTATTCTGTTCTTTTGTAGTTACAGATATCAGGATTTGATTGAAAATATGTGATTGAAATGTTTTATGATTATCATTTTGGATCAGTGCTGGGAAATATCTGCAATTTCTACGAAAGATTACCTTTAATGTCATCAAGGATAAATGTCTTTATGATTAAAAAAAGGAGAAAGTAATTATAATTAGGTAAAGTTTAGTTTGTCATCTACATTTTAAGCTTTTTTGCCAGTGTTTCTGACATAAACTGAAAAAAGATAAACCAACAGATGCAAAAAAAAAAATAAATCAGTCTGTAATTATTATATCTCACCTGATCTCCAGGCTTTCCGCCCTCTCCTGGGGAACCAGTTGGGCCTGGCAGACCCTGTCCGACAGGAGAAAAGAAACGAGTGAAATCATATTACACTGAAAAAAAGAAGAAGCTTTTATATGGTAATGTTTTACAGTAGACTTAGTGATGAAGCAGGTTTATGGAAATATGAACCCACCTGGAAGCCAGGAGGTCCAGGCTGTCCTTGCTCTCCTCTCTCTCCAGCAGGCCCCTAAATTGATATATTTAAACATAATAATCAGTCAATCTGAATGTCAGAATCTATGTTAAAATGATGCTGAAATACTGAAATACTCACAGCAGGTCCAGAAGGTCCAGAAGGACCAGTCTCACCATCTTTTCCAGGTAGTCCCTGTTCAGAGAGATACATTTGATTATTTATAATTTTGCGTATGAAGTGTAAAGTATTTTAGGTGGAAGTTTACTACTCACTCTCACACCAGATCGACCAACGAGTCCTTTCTCTCCTGGTTTTCCAGGTTCACCCTAGTAAAGAGAAAATTACTTTAATTACATGGTACACAAACATGGAAGAGTTTCGTCATCTGCACTTATTTAAATTTCTGCGTGTGCTGTAATCAGATCTTTCAGCTACGAACATTTGCTCCTTTTGGTCCGGGGAATCCCATGACTCCGGGCTGTCCGCGTGCGCCCTGGGGACCAGGTGGACCGGGTCGCCCGTCCTCACCTGGAGCGCCCTGTTAACGGCAACAAGAAACAGGTCAGATGAACAGCCACTCCTGAGGCCTGCAATAACATCACACTACACATTACAATATGGCTGAAAAATGTACCACGATGGACGCATTTCTTATCAGTAAATGTTGATAATTATTGATTCATTTTTTGTTTTAAACATCTGAAATGTTGCCAAACTGGCGGCGGGAACTTTTCTGTTTTATCCACAGTTTTCATTCCTCATCGTTTTTTATTTTTAAGCAGTTATGAGGCAAAACCTGAAACTGCTGCTGCACCAGTTACTCAGCAGCTTGTTGCTAGGTAACCAAAGGTCAGTGAATATTCTATAGAATGTATTGATATATCGATCACATGTCTATTGCGATATATATTGTTATTGATTTATTGTCCAGCTCTAATATTACTCCATTATCTGAATACAAGCGGACTGTTGCAGGAATATTATATTGTTATTGTTTGGCGAAGGTTATTTTAAAATCATTATTCTGATTTAAAGTTGCATTAAGATTCTTTATCAGCAAACTTACTGTGATTATTGTACTTTGTGAAATTTAAAACAAAAAGGCTTTGATTTTTAGTTTGGGTTTTTAGTATTTGCTCATTGTGAAATAGATTGTGTCTAATGCTTTAAATATTTTACTCACAGAAGCGCCAACTTTGCCCTGCGGCCCAGCATCTCCAGGACGACCAGTAAGACCCTAAGAGAAGTATATTAATGTTCGAGATTGTAAGAAACTAGTTAAACAATGAACCAAATGAAAGTATTATTAAAGCAAACCAAACCTGACGTGTTCAGGTTTGGTCATGTTCAACGATGTAAAACTCACTCTGGCTCCTGGGAGGCCGGCCTCGCCTGTACGTCCGGGGTCTCCAGTGGCACCTTTTGGCCCAGCAGCACCAGGGACGCCACGGTCACCAGGGGCTCCCTGAAGGCGGAGCCATAAGTTTAACACCAATCAGCTTTACTACAGTCATCATGCCAAAAAAATACCAAGTTTTGACAGTCAAAGAGATAAAATTCATTCTGATTGAGATTTGTTTAGGTAGGACCAACCTTTGCACCAGCAAGACCATCCTGACCCGGGAAACCACGGTTACCAGGAGCTCCCTGCGAGAAATCACAAATTATATTAGCATATGTGCATCTTCTAGTAATCTATTCATGGTAACATCCTCTTATTGGCTTCTTACTCTTTCTCCTGGAGGTCCGTTTGGCCCAGCAGTTCCCGGCTCTCCCCTCGCACCCCGCTTCCCTTCTTCTCCAGCAGGTCCAGGAGCCCCTTGAGGCCCAGCGGGGCCCTAAAGTACCAGGATGTTTAGTTCACACTTCATCTTCTCACATCACCTGAAATCTCTTGTCGGTCAAATGGAGCAACTTACCAGCTCTCCTTTTGGTCCAGATTCACCTTTCAGTCCTAGAAGACCAGGATCTCCCTAAATAGAAAAAAACAATCAGAAACAACTGGGTAAAAATTAGACCACAGAATTGTTTGGTTTCTGGTCTTCTGTAGACAGCTTACAGATTGTCCTTTGGGCCCAAGAGGTCCAGTGGCTCCCTGTGGTCCAGGTGGGCCACGGGGGCCGGGGAAGCCAGGTGCACCAGCAATACCAGGAGCCCCCTTCATGGAGAAAGACGCAATGAGATATCAAAGAGAAGGAAAAAAATGTTAAAAATATTGAAACTGATTATTAGCGAGTAATTACTAAACATTTGAGTAATAAAATGGACTTACAGCAGAACCTTTAGCCCCAGGAATACCATCAGTGCCAGGGTTACCCTGCAGACACCAGCAAGAAGCAATAAATTAGAACATATCAACACTGATGCCTACTGATGTGATGTTGAAAAAAGGAACCATGAAATAATAGAGTCCCGACAAACTAACCCCCGCCCCAGCTGGTCCAGGTGATCCTGGCGTGCCGGCCTCTCCGCGGGGTCCCTGTGCTCCTTCAGCTCCACGGACGCCAGTGGGACCCGCTTCACCCTGACAGGAAACAACAGATGTTTGACTTTTATTGGAAAATCTAACTCACTCTTCACTCCTTTACCAACTGAATGCAAAATTTGCTCCACCCACTGACACTATTGAACACTTAACCTGCTGTGTTTTACACAAAACAGTGTTTTATAACAATTAAATTATGTGTGAAATAAGTTTGATGCTTTGTTTTACAGTTTGCAAAACATGACATTACAAAACAGACAAGTTCATTAAAAATATGGCATGGGATTTGGAGATAAACAAATAAAATATAAAATATTAAGTTCATAAATGGTATTTATTTGTCATCAGGACAAACCTTGGCGCCTGGGGATCCTGGGAAACCGGGAGCTCCAGCAGGACCAACTGGGCCCTAAAAATTCACAAAAATCTTTACGTTAGATCTCATATTTCAGCTTTCTGGTTGCTATAATGAAGATAATATAGTGGATGATTCAGATACGATACACACCGGGGGGCCAGCTGGACCAGGCAAGCCATCGTTTCCACGGGCTCCCTGAAGAGAGCAAAGTTGGGAAAGTCATTGTCGAATATCAAAATTAAGGGTTTTTTTCTTAAAAATTACTACAAATGTCAGATTTGCCCAGTTTAAATAAGAGTGAGTTACTCACTGCAGCTCCAGAAGCACCAGGACGTCCCCTCTCACCAGGTAGACCCCGAGGGCCCTACAGCAGAGGAGGCAAGTGACCAGGGCATTTTATTTAAAACTCTTACTTCTCACATAACTAGTTTAAATCTGTGCTTTAAAAAGGCTCACCATAGGTCCATTACTGCCGCTTTCTCCAGAAGCACCAGCCTCACCCTGAAGAGATGGATGAAAAAAATTTAAAAGAGGCAAAAACAAAAAGAAAGTATTTTATTTTTGTTTGATTATACCTTGGCTCCAGCAGCACCAGTCTCTCCCTTTGCTCCATCCAGACCAGGGTGACCCTACAGGGAAGCAGGACGTGACAGCATCAGAAGGTAAACCTGAACGGACCGACCCATTTCTACCAATCAGTGAAGGTTATAACTCTCACTCTGTGTCCTTTGATTCCAGGAAGTCCAGGTGTCCCAGGGAATCCACGAGCTCCCTACAAAAAATATAAACAGAAGGAAATTTTTATACATGAATTTCTTCTTCTTTGGTAGTGATGAAGTTAGTTTTGGGGCAAATGAAACATTCATTTAGGAATGATATTCGCTCACCTGAGGCCCTGCAGGTCCGCGCTCACCAGGTTTCCCAGGTTTTCCAGGATCACCCTAACAAAGCAGAAATAAGTTAGTCATTTTCTAAAATATATGCAGGTGCACAAGAAAAAGTTGTAGCATTCAGTATTTCCCCAAAGTGGGAGGTTGCTGCGTGATTAACGATCTCTGTACTGGCACTGTTGAGAGAGAAACACTGCCCTCTGCTGGTAAAGAGGGTTCATTCACAAGATCTGTCAAAATTTCTACATCAGTTTAAGATTTAGGTCAGAAACAGGACTGAAATAGTTAGAATTTTTGTTTGCATTTTAAATAATAACAAGGTTTAACATTTTAAGCATTTAATTTGGCTGCATAACGTATAGGCCTAACCTGATTTTGTGTGAGAAGTACAGTGAACAACATATTTCAGGTGTAGAGGACATGTTGAGACTTACGTCACTTCCTGGTTTTCCAGATGGCCCAAGAGGTCCACGAGGTCCAATCGGTCCCTGTCAGAAACCAAATGAAGACTAAACATGACTTACTGTCATGGTGTATGTATGTCACATGATGAACATGAATAATCATTTTGTGACATAACGCTGTCTTATAAATCCCAATAAGTGAGAAAAGATCTTATTAGACTTTATGAACATATTAAAGCTATAATGTGTTTATGAAAATTGTTTATCTTCATCCCCAAATCACTGAAATCAGTTTTTCCGGCATCCAGATTATATTCTGGGATTAATGTGAGATCTTACAGCTGGACCGGGCTCTCCAGTCTCTCCAGGCGCTCCTTGGAAACCCTGAGGCCCCTGTTGGTGTAAGCACAAACCAAACAATCAGCATATGTGTTTACCAACCACATATATGACATTTAATATTAAAAATCTTAGAATAAAGTAGATTAGCGTATGAATAAACTTACAGGAGCTCCGCTAGGTCCAGGGGGGCCACGGGGACCCATGGGACCCTGTGTGGACACACAACACACAAACACTGTGAAGCCACAATCAAAGCTACATTCCATTTTGTGAAAAGATTATGATATCTAATTTAAATGCCAATTCAATTTATTATAATTCAAGGCATAAAATAAAGTATTTTATATGATAGAGAGAATTTAAATAAATACTCTCAAGGTTAAAAAGCCTTTTAGTAAAATCCAGTTATGTGGAGTTTTACATTATAATTCATTTTATGCTTGATATGACTATCAATGTGTATTTATGCATAATTCATGTACAAATGTATTTCTAAAACTATGATATTGTCACCTTTCTAAAATAATGGCCTCAGTTATTTTTAGTCAAAAGGGATTTTGGCAACAACAAAAACATGTGATTTAAGCAACAAAAAAAAAGAAGAAAAAAACTGCCAAAAATGACTTTTTGAAGATATTGAACACAGACTCCCTGTGGTGGAGATAAATTAACGGCCCACAAGGTGGCAGTGTTGCCGCCATCTTTGAAGAGCTTCGATTATACTGCGTTTTACCGCGTTTTTTCTTGTTATATGTTGATCAAATTAAAACTTCATGAAGGTTCCTGCTTACCATTGGTCCTTGCATCACACCCATCTGAGCACCTCCAGCCTTTTCATCAAAGCCTGCAGACATCTGAGCAGCAAAGTTCTGCAAAAACACAGAAAACACACAAAGAGGGAAAACAATTTATTTAAACTCATTGGTTCAAAGGCAGCGGTACAGTCTATTATAATGAACTTAGATGTGCTAGATAAAATCTTCACATAGACTATTGTTTTATCTGCTGTGTTTTTCCTTTTTGCTGTTTTAAAAAGAGTTTGTGTTGCTGTGTCAAGCCAACTACATCCCTGAAAACACTTTAAGAAATATCCATGCTTTGTTTGTCCTGTGTCCTGGCCTCACTTTAAACAAGAGATGAAGAATGATAAACACAGCTAAGAATCCCTTATTTACTCGTTTACTCTCTGTTTCTTCTGTGACGTTTCTCAGTGCAGTTCTAAAGTTTGTTTGTTGTCCAAATTGTGCAACAGAGAAGTGATGCTGTGTTATTTGAGCTGAAATCTGACATACAGAGGTTTGTTTCCTCATACTTACCCCTCCCAGCCCTGGTGGGCCAGGTGGTCCAGGTGGGCCGGCGGGTCCGGGGTTTCCAGGTGTGCCAGGTTCGCCATCTCTTCCTCTTGGTCCAAGATTTCCCTGAGAAAAAAGAAAGTTGTTTTTCATTAAGTTTCTGTTGACAAACCAAGGCCTTTAGTAAACCCTCATTTGAGGAGTTTATGAGGAATTGTTTCTACAGTATCTAATTTCTTTCTTTACACTGTGATTTTGGTTACAACCCAAATAGCTTCAGTTCACTTAGCTTAAGATTATGTTTTAATTTCAATCGTATGTCAGTATTCAACAACCCGTTTATGGCAAGTCCAATAAATCTTAAAGCTGCCAGTATGCTGCAGTCAGAACAACTTTGTTTTGTGGGACTACAGCTTCCTTTGTTTACCTTGTCACCCTTTGCGCCAGCTTCTCCACGCGTCCCCTGCTCACCTGGGGGGCCCTGCAAAACAACAGAGCATGTTTAATATTTCTAAATCCCCAATTCAAAGTAAAATTAATCATCTTATACTGCATGGTCACTATTTGGTGCAAGGAATGACGTGAAAAGAAGGAAAAATAATTACCATGGGGCCTGGTGGTCCTCTAGGTCCTACGACCTGGACAAACATATAAACATCTTTTGTCAGGTTTCAGTAGATGTTTTCCTTCTGTCACATCCAGAGACATTTCTCTGCACCACAGAGCATTCCAGCTTAGCAGGAGGTGGACAAACCCAGACCCAAAACATAATCTGACAATGATTTCATTTGACAAGATGATTTTTTTTCTCTCCTCTACACCATCACCTTCTTTGACCTCTAATTGGGCAGAATTTTGTCATCTGACGTGAACTTGAAGAAAAGCTGCTGGGAAGAACTAAAAGGATTTCACAGGGTTCATTATGCTGCTGGAATGCTGGGGTTTTTCCTCATTTTATACGGCAGGAGACATTACAGATAGTTTGGTCAGGAGGAAGAATCAGCTTAATAAAGAAGCCTTGAAGAAAAGGAGCACTAGATGTTAAAAAGTGTTCACAAATTTAAGAAAATGTCTTAAAACTCTTTAAATAAAGTTGTTAAATAAGAATAACTGCAATGCAATAATCATGTGATATTTAAAAGACGAGATGAGGAGCTTTACTTACATCTGCAATCTCTCCTGGTTCTCCCTTCTGGCCCTGATGGACAAAAAGCACAAAGTTCTCACACACAATAAACAAAAATGTAATCCTGAGTCCGGTCGTAACTTTTTCCACTCAAATGTCAGTACTTTAGTTTTGCTCGCTGTCTCACCTTGGCACCAAACGCCTCTGCAGGTGGATTGATGACAGAAAAGGAAGAAAAACACCATTAAAAGTGACATCTTGAAGCAAAAACATTTCAAACACAGGATTTATTTGGAATCCAGTCTATGATTCCTGAGAAATGGAGACCTGCATGCTGCAGAGATCAAATACCGCTCACCAAACCCATTCTAGATCATATCAAAGAGGCAAAGGAAGCAGCAGAAGCAGGAGTGAGCCAAGAGCACAGAGTTAATTCTAACTATTAATGCAAACTGTAAGCATAAGTAATGTTTAATTGATACTAAAGAAAGTATTTACAACTGCAAATACACGTTTCGTGTAAGTATGCATTTGGCATTGCTAACATTTTGAAAATTGAGCAAAACCCAAATGTATTTCTTGCTTTTAGAAAGTTTACCCAACCGGTTGCGAACATGTCACTAAATATATTTTGAGGCATGTTCTGAATTTAGTTTCAACTTAAACAATTTAAAGCTTGTTTGGCTACATATCAGTTGATTTTCAGTGGTGCCAATGCATTTATAAAGAAGCCATCTATCATGAGATTTCTAGTTGAACTTCATGTATAATTTGGTCTTGAACAGAGCTTTGGAAATACTTTGATGGAATAAAATGAGTAATTATTGCTTCAGATAAACGACAGATTTTGCTTTGTTGAAAACTGAGCAGTAGAGAATATTCAGGTGGAGGCAACAGGCAGCACATCCTCCAATCTAAGTCACACTTTTTAAAGGAAGTGATTAAATTATGATAATGTTGCTCATCTTGTCTCCATAAATCACATGCAGAGATTGACTTTGGAATAGGGAGCAAAACATGGAGCAGCTGGAGCTAAAGTGACAAAAAGACTGTAATCAGTGACTTCCTCTGACCTCATCAGAAATCAGAAAATGGCTCCAAAGTGTGCTCCCGATTCAAAAGTCTCAGCTTGGGATGGCTTTAAATGCAAGCAAGGAGAGTAATTTATTTATAGGTGTGTGAATAAATAAATTACAACCAATGGGGGCAGTGGCATCAGCGGGGCAGATGGGGCAGCATTCTCCAGATAGGATGATAGGGTTGGCACACTCTTTGATCTCGCAGATTATCTCATCGCACAGAGCCGCTCCGCTGTCACACACACAGATGCGGCAGGGCTCTGGCTTCCACACATCCGTATCATTATACAGCCGGGAGTCCTGGACGCAGCCACCTGCCTCCTCTGTGGTGGCCAGCAGGGGGTGGATGTCAGGGGAGGGATAGCAGTGAAAAGTTACACACGGAGAGGAGAAGAGATGTACACAGTGGGATGAGATGGTAGAGAAAGATCATGTTGGATTAGGAGAAGAAAGTGAGGATGAAGGGTTGAAGGGGGAAAGTGAGGAAATGGGAGGGGTTAATGAGTACAAAGGAGGGGCATAAAGAAGTCATTTTGTATCAGAACATAACATTTCAGCTCTTTTACAAGATATTCATAAACATGATTGTTTAATTTGCATAAATACAGAGGAAGAAAGTTTTTAAATGATGATTGCTCTCAGCTATAAATAATTAGCTGAGAGTCACAAACATTCATTTAGAGGATTGGATAGAAATATGCAACACATTTTCACCTCAAGAGAAAATTTATAGCTGCAATACACAGAATGTCAACACAAACTACAGCAAACGGTTGTGTCTGCAGAGTGAGCTGAGGTATTTCACAGAGCAGGCTGAGTGTATTTAACCTGCTCCACTGCCTGTATGAATGAACCTCTCTTATGGGGATACTGGGCCCAATTGACAGGCTGGTGCTGTGAATAAACAGAGGCTCCTTCTACATTTCTCCGTCTGGGTATCGTTGCCATGTAAAGCGCCAGTGTAAACACACACGGTAAAGTAAGAATAGGTGATTTGTTTTATGTATGCACCACCGGAATGGGTGTATAATCTACAACATTTTAACGACATGCCAAGAAAACCCATAACTGACCAATGGATACACTTTTAAATAAATGCAGTGATATAGCAAGGAGTACAGTACACCTCTAATTTGCTAAAAAAAATAAAAATCCCTTACATGTATTATTGCCTTTGACCCCTTGTTGCAAACACTGTTCTTCAGTTTGCTCTGTTTCTGCAACACTTTAAGCCTTGATGTCTGAGGTCAAGCTGTGTCTGACTTCATCGCTTCATGTTTGCAGCTCTATTTAATGTTACACAAGCATTTAAATACTTTTAAAGAGTCTCAGAGCATCACACACAGCAGGAAGGTGTGGCAGATGAGAACAAATCAGTTTCTCCATCTGACGCAGATGAACTTTGACACCTTTATCTAAACAGATGAACAACCTGTCTTAGCAAGACATTTTTAAGGCCGTTTGGCAAAATAACCTAGCAAATCCATATGAAAACACCAATACAAAATTAAAATTCTTCTCAGTTCATAAAGTAAAAATTCAGTGAAAAAAAGTATTTTTTTTTTTTACGGGACTTACGGTCATCTTCTTCCTGACATCTGACCACGGATAGTAAAACAACTTGAGATGCTACAAGTAGCAGAACAGTCCTTGAGTCCACAAAGCTGAACATGTCTAAATATTAGACATGTAGGAACTCGGGTGAGAAGTGAGAGGGACGGCGGAGACCGGGCTTTTCAGTCAGGTGATGTGTTAGGTAGGGGTTCCCAGAGACTTATGGCACCATGCAGTCAAACCTTCCAGAAACTAAGTGGAATCCAAAGCGGGGCCCCAGCTGGCACTCTGCACCCCGCTCGTCAGGGCAAGCACCGCGGTTTTATGTCCACCGTGCCTTGTATGGATCTTCGTATATTCCAAAATGCCAGTCCTTCCCCCAGACCCCCTGTCAGGCCGTAACCTGAACCTCCTTTCCCTCCCCTCTTAATCTGGGAGCAGCTAAGCTCTCAGGGTTATTTTTTTAACCAAATCCCTCCTTCATGACTTGACCTGCTGGCCAATAGATGCACCTCCACTTTACATTAAGAAGACAATGAACCATCAGCATCAGAAAACGGATTCGGATGCATGCAGCTTGGACATCTGAGATTTGATGAAACTCCTACTATGGTTTTTATCAAATGATCAAAATACTGTTGCTTATGAAAGCAGATAAAGTTCTAATAAAGTTGCATGTCAAATATACCTTTGGTATATGGCATTATTTTATGTGAAGAATTTTTGAATTTATAATATTTAATTAGCTTGTTTCTTTTAATCGTATGTTATAAAAATGTAACACAAAATCAGCTCTGGTTTATTGCGCTGTAAAATAACATTTGAAATTGAGATATCTTATTAAAGTGGCTGTTTTGTTGCATTCTCAGTAATGTTAAGCCTACCAAAAGGTAGAAAACATGTTGATATGAAAACATGTCCAACCTGAAGAACAACCCTACGAGGATCGGTGTAAAATTAAAAACCATCAGATGTTGCATTTTGGTGACTCTGAAAAACTTTCTTAATTTAACGACACAAATTTTTATAAAATTGCACTCAGGCCAAGAATCTCTATTGTGCAGCTGAGCCAGAGGTGTGATGAAACACATGAGTGATCTTTATTAAGTATGTCTACAGGAGATAAGCCCAGATGAATGAGCCTCTTTGTTCCAATGAGAGGCATTACGATTCTTAGGTTATGACCTTCCAGTAAGCCATCTTCATTCCTTACACGGGACAGAATAGTTTAAGAATTTACCTCTAGAAAGTCGATAAGACTGACAGATTGGAATTACATTTGGAACAAAACTTAGAAGAAAAGTGATTTGATATCCACCCCTGTCAACAACAAAAAGCAAATGGTTTTGATTTTATTTAAGCTGTGTTTTAATTTACCCCCAGCTTATTAAACAATAAAGAAGTCAGATTGTCATACAGCAGGTAAAGCAGCTGCTTCAGGAAAACATTGCATATTAATTTGAATTTGATTTGAATAAATCCTTATCTTGCTGATGGATTAAGGGAATAACAAATATGAGGATTGTACTAACAAATAAACCAGCTAAATTAATAGTTACTAAGCAGGCACAGACACTGTTACACTTTGCTCAAACTTTGTATACAGAGCTGCAAATTTACGTCACAGCTAAAATGTCATGTGATTAAAAATGTGGTTAAGTGAGAATCTCTTTTAATTTAGGAGATAACCAAGAATAATTCAGGTTTAGAATAATTGGAATCAGACTTGAGCAAAACCTGCATAAAAAATTTGAACAATAACATAATCTTGTTGAGCTAGGATACAGGTGGCAAATCTGATGTAATAAATGTGCTAAAAACTTGCTGATACTTGTTAGCAAGTGTCAGCAAGGTTGCAACCACCTGAACAACAGACTCAGGTGCAGTGATGGCAAAGTACAAGTACTTTGTTTTGTACTTAAGTACATTTTTTTGTGTATCTCTACTTAATCATGCACTATGGACTTTTTACTCCACTGCATTTTACATAAAGTATCTATACTTTCAACTACGATGCTTTTCTATAATGTGTTGTGTTACATGTTACATTCATGCCACATTGTGTTATTTTTATTTATTAGTTAGAAAGTAACCAATTACTTATTCACGTTATCTGGTTCAATAAACGACTCCATGTGACTCAACAGTTTAAAACTTTTAAGTATTTTTAAATAGTTGAGGTGATGAAAAACGAGAGCTAAAATGTCTAATGTCCCTTTTTCAGGCAGATAACTTTTATTTGAATGCATTTACAGCAGTTAAAATACAAATAACACATTAGTTTTGCTTTGTGTTAAATAAAAAACATTTAAATGTATAATCATTCCTGTTTCTTATTTTTGCTCTACAGCATTTAACTCTGCATGTCATCCCTGAATTTTGATAAACAGTTTAACTGTTTCACAAACAGTAACCAAAATAAAAATGTACATCATCTGCAGTATTGTTGATTAAAATGGCACAAATATATTGATGTATTAAAGAAAACATACATAGTAGGCACACATAATGATATTCTAGACGATTACGTTAGGAAATACATCCAAGTACTGTTACTTTCAGTAATTTAAGTACTTTTACTCAAGTAAAAATGTACTGTAGTGCATTTTTGTCTGTTTATTTGTGCTTTTACTTAAGTGCAGTGTTTGAGTACTTTCTCCACTAATGCTCAGTTGTGCCACATTTACAGCATCCAGTAACTTTCAGTACAACTTCACTGCAGATCCGTGTCAGTATACTGAGTCCATTTCATCTCCGCACATCGGCTTTCTCTGTTGCTCTGACTGTATGCCGCTTTCTGCCGTCTCGCTGTGCTCACAATAGGCCTCTGTGTGCATGGCCCTCGGAATGCTGCGAGATGGCAGGGCAGTGGGATAGCTGCACGGTGGGGATGGGGGTTGGTGGGTGAGGAAGGGTGTGGAAGCTAGGAGGATGAAAAAGAGGAGGCGGGGAGGAAAGGGGAAATGAAGGGACGGCTACGATTGGAAGGAGGTGTGTGTGTGTGTGTGTGTATGTGTGTGTGTGTGTAGGCGTGTGTGTGTGTGTGTGATGTCTGTACTGTACGGGTTCAGAGAGGCTCCAGGGGTCTACAAGGTGTCCAGGTTTGGACACAGTCACTGTGTTCAGGTGACAAGAGCACTCACCTGCAGAAGTGCAGCGGTAAACGTGAGAGACTTGAGGCTTTGTTGTTGTTGTTTCAGCTGAATAAGAATATATATTTTCCACAACTGATAAGAAAGGTGGTTGCACTTAATGAGGCTGCTTGGTGTTGGCACTCAGCATACTCAGTAAATAGTGCAACTTGCAAGGCATGCAACACTGACAGGTGTCACCTGTGCAGCTTTTGTCCAGAGTTCATTATTTGTTTAGGGGTCAGAGGTCGTTGAGGCAACTGGAGGAAGGAAGCACTTTTAAAATAAGGACTCATTTTCCCATGAACCATAAACTACTACAAAAACAGATACAAGTAGAGGTGGGATGTTTGCCTTCGGAGCTGAACATTTGAGGGACGACTTCTGATTGGTTCAAGGCTGTTTAAAAGCAGAACTTACTGATCTTTTACATTTTTGTTCCAGAAGATTTGGCAGTGTTCTTACTTAGCTTGACTCTGATTTGTCTATCTCTGCTCTTTGTGATAAGTCTTTTATCCAATTTAATATGTTACTGTTCAAACTCTGTCACTCTGTTAGGAAACACAGAGCACTTTTGGATTCTTATTATTATGTAAGACTTTGACACACAAGTGTGTTGAAGGTTCGGGGATTAAATGAAGCTAGAACTGGATTAAATTAGGATGTTTTAAGCAGCTAGGTGCCGCACACCAAACAGAATGCTCCCTTGGCGATCGGAGATATGAATAAGTGAGCATGCTTAAGTGGTTTTGACATTTAAATATGAGTGTTGTGCACAGAACAGTGAAAGTGTTTGCTATTGCTTTAAATGCCTCAGAACTAACAGATATTTCCTACTATGTTCATTGCATCACATTGTCTACCTGTCTGACTCACTCCGGTAATGAAACTTATGTATTGTTTATGATCCAAATGGTTTCTTTTATTAATTTCAGGAATGATTGCCTTAATTGTGTCCTAAACAATCTCAAGACAGGCCTTCTTAGCCAAGGTTTTATCCAGACCTCCAGATTACAGAGTCTGAATGAAAGCACCAGCACCAGCATGCTTCCTTTCCTGTGTTAGGTGGAGGGGGAAGAGGTTAAGTTTGTGCAGGCTTGGTGAGTCCAGCAAGGGGGGGCTTTCTCACACAAGATGGAGGCTGAAGGGACAAAGGTGGCATTCATTGGCGAAGGAATGGAAAACATTTTCTCCTGAAAACAGAGAAGCTACAACCGGCAGCGGTAGCGCAGAGAGGCCATGGGTTAGCATGCACCCCGTAGGAGAAGTCACATGCCTGGCAAAGCAGACAAGGCGGTCAGAACCCTTGTTTATTTGGGAGATAAAATCGTGTCACCTTCAAAGGTCCGCCTGGAATGCGACACTGGAAAGTCTACGAGACATGAAAGCAAGCATGTTTATCCTCTGAAATTGAGCATGAGCATGGCAGATTGGAAGCTATTGTAGGTCAGTCTTGCAAAAACCTAAAGTTGCTGGAAAGAAAACAAAAAGGAGAGAAATAACGTCTCAAAGAACAAAGATGCAACGCAAAAACAAAAAGAACAAAAGAAAAACAGAATTTTCGAAAAAATAAACAGCAAAACATTTTAGAAAATACAGCAAATTGGAAAAATACATCATTACGGTGAACACAAGGACAAAACAGAAAATTAAAAGAAAACAAAAGGACACAATAATATAACATTTCAAATACATCTTAGTTTCTTGTTCCTTCATTTGTATGCCTGAACTACTAGTATAACTTTTTTTTTATTATTTAAGATGTATTTTCTATAGGCTCCATAGGTAAACAAAACATGTATTTGTTAAGCCACTGTATATGTAGCAGAGTTCAAGACTCTTAAATAAATCCTTGTGTCCTTAGAAAAGCAAGAAAAGTTAGGGGAAGATAGACTGACCACACACTAGAGAGTGTGCGCCACCTAGAGGACAAAACAGAAAGACATCAGTAAATCATTGAGAGAAACCCGCCATGGGGTGTCGCCATTTTAAAGCAGTAGGGATATTTCACACTTCACTTAAACACAAGCTTGATTAAACATACCTGGCGTTATTTTATATGTTTTATCATTATATTCACAGACAACTGATCAAATACATCCAACTAAATAATATTAAAGTGCTCATTCTTCTTAATGTTATTTCTATGTAAAACAAAAATAAAGATATGTTTTAGTTCTAACTATGATCAACATGGATATTATTATTAAAATAAGCAGGCTACGGTTGTTGTAGTGTACATGTGAATGGCATATATTATGTAATCCACAAAACAGTTGTAAAAAAAGTTGTGAATAATTGAATAGTTTCAGAAAACTAACAAACATTTTTATAAAAGATATGTAATAGCAACTGAGTAAGCCAATAAGGCCACGTTATTGTACATGTACATCTAAGCAAAGTAGAATATCAGTGAGAAGCAAATAATTTAATTATAAAAGCAAAACTCCTACATACAGTATATCTTAGTTAATAAAGTTTATTTCTGTTAATTTAGATGATTACGGCTTGTAGCTAATAAAAAACATTAAATTTCTATGAAAATAAAAATAATGGAGAAGATCGGTAAAACATGATTTTTTTTAAAACTCAGAAATATCAGTTTACTCTAAAGTATGTCCATGTCCAGCATATCTACTCATCAATACATGATCATCCTTCTTTTACATGAGTTACTCCATTACAACAGTGCTTGTAATCAGTCTTTGGCACTGCTAAGATGTTAAGAAAGCCAAAGTTGCTTAAATAATGACATTTAGGTGGTCTTTATTATTGGGTTTGGTATTTTTCAAGTTCTTCTTCAGTATGCCTCTCTTCGATTCTGAATAGGGTTTGAGTGCAGTGGGTTTGTTGGTCATGGTAATTAAAGCAGGTAGTCGTGGCTTTGACAGTGTGGGCTTGTGCCCAGTCCTCAGTTTGGAGTTGACAAACCACAGTGAAACGGCATCAGCAGATGACATGGTTCACTAACAGAACGACACAAGTCCCCACTGAGATAGTAAGGAGCGACATACAGACTCCAGGTTTTTTAGACATATTTATGTCAGGCCATGTCACAAAACAACACTGGTATTCTGGAACCATGACACATTTCTTATCCTCTTTGAAGGCTTTCAAGTTTCCTGATATAACTAGGGTAAGTGTTGCACCATACAATATAGAAATAATTAATATGCGGCTCAACAAGAGTTAAAAGTGTGGATAAACGCAGATAAAACCTTAATTTCAAAAACAGGCCAACATACTTGGACAACTTTGTTAGCAGATATTCTATGAGAAGTTTAAAATTTAAGGACTCGTCTATGAAGACCCCAGGAACTATGTAGTTCATTATTTCTTCATTTTCAATTTTAAGATTTATATGATCAGTTAATGATAAAAATATATTTGGTCTAAACAAAATAAAATTTGTTTTGCTGATGTTAAGAGAGAACTTGATTAGATTTTAGAAGAGTTTACAAAGTCATTAATATAAATGATGAAGAGTAAAAGTCCCAAAATTGAATCCTGGGTAACTCCATGTTTGATGCCCCCAATTTTTGGTGATTAATAGCTACATAATGATGTCTACAAAAAAGGTAACTTTTAAATCAATTAAATGCCATTCCTCTAATCCCACAGAGGTGCAACTTGTTCAGTATTATATATTTTTTACTTTATTGAACGTGCCAAGTTACAATAAAATTACATCAATGCAATAACACAAATGTTCAAAGGAGCGGGTAGAAGTATAAATGTATTAACCCCCATCTCTTCTCCAGCAACATCACAAAATGATCTTGTCTTGTTTATATGTATTTTATAAGTAAACCTTCATTTTACTTCCTGATTCTTGATTTATGCAGTACACTCATTGATATATTAATAATAGCTCTAATAATAGTATTAACTACAGAATATTGTTAATGTGGATTTCCAACAATAATGTAACAATAGCAACAAAATAAATCAAGACAGTTTCTCATATTTATAGGAGGTGCTTAAGTGTAGGTACACAGGTTCGTGAGGTGGGAAGGTAAATGCTCCCATATTTCCCATGTTAAGTCCCCCTGGAGGATTTAACATGGGACATATTAAATCCAGCTACAGCTGGTTACCAGCTACACCAGACGTAGCTGGTGTTAACCCGATGCAGCTTAACACCCTCTCACAAAGCAGAGGGTGTGAGCATGAGTGATTGACAGCGTTAAAAGACTCCTCCTTACTCTGATTGGTCGAATTCCTGAAGTTAGTAGTACTTGGAGAACTGGGAGAAGGCATAGGCAGAGGAGTTCTATTGTTTTCAATAGAATGACTCACGTGTCAAACTCAAGGCCCGGTGACCAAATCTGGCCCACCGAAGCTTTTTGTGTGGCCCTCTAGACTCCAAATTACATCAATAAGTCTTTCCAGATTTCCATAAATCTGCAAAATTCACACAAAATCAACAAAACTTAATTTTTTAAAAGATTTTACAGCAATTTTTTTTTCAAAATTGGTCTAAGACATTGAGTTTAAATGACTGCTGCCTCAGCCTTTCTTGATGTCAAGATATAGTCCGTAACTGAAGTAATAATTTAACATCATAGATTAGCGCAAATATCATAAAAATTCATATCACCACAAAATCTGTAATTTTTATTGCAGCCCCCCCCCCCCCCACACACACACAAAAATAATCACAAAATCTTGAAGGAACAACTATTTATTGATATTTTATCAGTTTAATTGGTTTTATCAATACATTCTAGCACAACCGGCCCTTTAAGAACATTCAAATTTTTTATATGACCCAAAATGAAACTAAGTTTGACAGCCCTGGAATAGATGGCGTATCTGTCTTTTATTGTACGACATAACAAGTATGTAGAAAACACAGCAAGCAGTACCTGGAAACCTATCAAACTTCACTTCAGTTTACTGAACCGCTCAGTCCTGCCCGAGTTACAGCTCCGCCCCTAGTAACAGCCGGTACAGTACAGGAGCCACGCGGGGAGACAGCAGCTGCTATTAAAGCTCCGAGGACCAAAAGGCCACCGTTCACATTTATGCACCAAGACCAGCAGGCGGGTTGAGAAACTGAAACCCTACCTATCACAATGCATTGCCTGAAAAGTCTGCGGACGACCAACCCGGGAATCTTGCAGCTGTTTAAAAATGCAGTTATCTCCGCCAGACTTGGAGCTGACGTCTCCAGGAGTCAGCAACTTGTTCCTCTCTGGACAGCAACAGTTCACTCCCACAGAGCCTTTCATCCTCATCAGAAAGGCCCTGATGAGGACCAAGGACACTGCAAGTAGGTCACAAACGTTTGAAAATATTGTTTCAAACGTTTGTTTGAAACAACGACGGCAGTCGTTCAATAAACTTTACATTTATTAGTTTCAAAATTTGATGTTCTGCTTCCGTGAAGTGCCATTTTAAATTAGGCTGTTGGAGCTCAACTGGATCTCTAACAGGATCTCTCAATTATTAATATTATTGCTCGCAGTAGTGATAGCTGTAACTTTACTCGTTATTTATTTAAACAGTATTGATACTTGCCAGTTATTATATTTAATAAAGTGCCTAATACCAATATGCAATTTTTTTGCATGATAGAACCCAACGGTCGTCGATTTGAGGTTGCTAGGCAACTCACCAAGATAATTGTTTCTCCGCCATTAGCACATTGAACAGCTGTAAAACCTTCTGGCTCTGATGAGTTGTTTCTGATCGGGAGTTTCCTTCTTTCATAGATTATCTATCTCATATTATACAAGAGACAAACATTTAAACAGATATACATATTTTTTACTCACACTGTAGCTCACGTTAGAGGTGAAAGACGAGCAGCTTCCATTTTGGTGCATCTGTGCTAGCTTATTTAAAATGTATAAAAAGTAGGCTGTTCTGACACAGTAGGAACAATTGATACACAAATTTATATTAAAACATAAGTAGATGAAAAATGTTTTATGAACTGGGTTTTTGTTCATTTTGGCCAGCAGCATATAGTTAAGGGAAGACTTGGCGCCATGTTTACCAGTCCTTGACGACAGGCTACAGTGGCAAATAAAGAGAAGTAATGAAAAGTTGATGTAAATCAGTGACCCAGTTGTTATTAATGAAAAGTAAGTCTAAACAAATGGATTTTTATTTTTTTTTACAGTTTTATGGAAGTTATTCCACTTTAGTGGAGGGATGCAAAGTAGACTTAAAGTTACTAAAAAAATTATTTTGGTGCTTTGCCATTCTATGATTTATTTCCAGACAAAAGTATCTTAAATTGTATTCTCTGAGCTAAAATGAGTCAGTAAGGACTTTAGGACTGGAGTAATGTTCTCTTTTTTTCCTAGATCTAGTGGCGCGAGGAGCAAGTTAATAACATGAATTTAAGCAACCAAAAAAAAACATCCTTGGATGATTAAAGTTTTCCAAGTAATAGACCAGAGCAGTTTTGGCTCTCCGTGAAACATTGAACCAGATAATTATTTTTATAGTTTAAGAAAAAAAATAATTGATTAAAATTGAAAAGAATAAATTCAGTTAAAGAGATTGAACATCCAGAAAACAAGACGTAATATACCCAAAAACTCTAAAAGGAATGGAAATGAGAGCAAGGAGAACTTCTTGAAAAACAGCCCCTTCAATTTAATCCAAGTCCACTTGAGATATTCAAAGCAAAGTGGAAAATTATCCTCTGGCCTGACACTTGAAAATTTGAAAATCCATTTTAATCACTAACTCTAAGTCCTCCAGCCTAAATAGAAGAGGGCTCATTCTGCTTATCAGCACTGGGCTCAAATGCCAGAATCCATTTGGATTCTGGCGTGAACATGTTGTGAATAATTTAATTCACCATGCAAGTCAAATGATATAAACAGATATTAAAACTGCCAATGTTATGACTTTTTCAAATAATGTCTTGCATATTTCAGTAAGAGGTTGTCAAATAGAACTTTGTGAATATTAAATGAACACCATCTTTACTAAGTCACCATGGCGTACATCGAGCGGCGTACACCATCGTAACGAGCAACTAGATATTCACACTTTAGGATGTTCAGTCAGAGAACAGAGACTGACCTGTGAATCACAAAAAACAGGGAGCACATTATGGAAAGAAGTTAGTCAAACTGTTTAAAACAGTAAATTATGACAATAAACTTTCACTATTAAAAAGAGAGTAACTGAAAATGTAAATAATATTAAAAGATAATTAATTGTCTATTAATTGTTGGACCAAGTAATAAGGAAAATAAGAAAGTCTTAATGTGCAACAGTTCTTAATTTAAAGCTGCTAACAGATTTCAAGGGAAGTAAAACAACACATAACTTATTTGCCCAATGCTTTAATAACAAGTCATAACAATGATTGATTAACCACTTGCAGCTTTTTTCGATATAAAACAATAAGTTCTCTTTTATTGGTGTTTGGTAATATAATTTAATAAGTCTGCCTAGAAAAGTCTCAAATTGTTTTTTATTTCATAAATTTAAAAACAGCATGTTACGTACAGTGGGTAATGTTACAACTAAATTTGTGCTCAAATATTAAATGGTAAAAAAAGCAGTTTGCACATTAAGCTTCTTATTTGGAATATTTTATTTTCTTTGAGAATAGTTTGAGGGTTGAAAGGTGCTACATAATGTTATTTCATTTCATTTATATTTTGTGATTAATATATGATTTAATGATAGTTCATTGATCTAGCATTTATATTCCTTCTTATGCTGTATTTATGTTTTTTTAAGAAACACTATCACAGCCCTTGACTGAGGTCAATATCTGGCCAGGTGCCATTACCTTCACTGCCAGTGTAGATGTTTACATAAACTTGGACCTTCTGCTCACTGTTTTGACTCAATACATTGGAGTCTATCCAGCTTTACGATCACAACATACTGTGTTTGTTGTATCTTGTCTTATTTTGACAGAAGCCGGCTCATGTCCAGCTTAGAGGACCTGCTTTTTTACACCATCACCGACGGGAAAGAGATGATTCCCATCTCTCAGTTCTTCTCTGTGAGTTAGTGCATCAACAAGTGCTGATTTGAGTTTCTGAAGCGCTCATGTGAGCATGTCCATAAAGGCAATCTGCCACAGACTTGTTATGTTTTCTGAGAACACCTTTGACTTTTATTAGATTAACCTTGGTGAGAAATATTACACCCCACCAGAAGAATCCAAAGCGTCTCCTGCTGGCTGGAAGGAATGGTTTAAAGGGTGTTTATGACCACCTTATGGACTCAGTCTAAATATACCTGGTGTGATGCTGCAGTCAGATTCAGGGAATTAACATAAGCAACTAACTGCTGTTGACATCTGATTGTTTAGTCTATGGGCTTTAATTCTATTATCTGTTACATTTTTCAAGTCATTCTTAGGTTTCTATATGACAAACAAATTAAAATGCTGTATCCATAGCTAAACAGCCCGCTAGGCTTTAATCAAGGCAACATACCAAGCAAATATTTAAATAATGAACAACTACACTGATGGAAATAGACATGTTTCTTTAAGAATCTATGATAATTATGTTGTTATAGAAAAATAGACATCTGGTGACCTCGATGTCTATGACAACTGAGTCATTTTAAAAACAGCCATGCGTTTAGGAGCCATGTGTCAACACAGGTGGCAGCTTGTTATGGCACAGACGACTGGAGGTGTTTGTAGAGGCGACTCAGGCAGAAGATGGATGGTGAGAGAACTGCTTAGACTCTTTGGATTAACAATAACAATGGAAAAAAAACAGAACAAAAAGCCGACTTCGTGACTTCTATAAGATATTATTACATTTTTATCTTATCGGTATTGGTCCAGTAAGTAAAAATTTGCCGATATTAATAACCGATATTTATTTCCATTTGATAGCTGGTTGTGTGTGTTATTTGGGAGAGGGAGGAATTAGTAATGTGATATTTGTTAGAGCACTTAACAGTGAAAGTCATACAGAGCAATCATTTGGATTATTTGACCAAAGCAGCATGACAATGTCAGTGGTCGTTTTTTGTCGAAGCAGTTGGGAAATATATATAATATAGATATATATTGGTTATCAGCCAAAACAGCAATATTAATATCGGATATCATTATTAGCCCTAATTTTCACACCGGTGTTTTAATAGAAACTAGGGGTGGGCATTTATCAATTTATTTATCATTTATCGTGAAACATTTCTTGTCATGTTAAGAATTTTGATTTATTGTTTCCACGATAACTTTCAGGTATTGTAAAAAAGAAAACAAATTAAAATGTTATTTTTACTATTTTAACCCCTGCTTTTTCCACAAGAGAATTTTAAAAAATTTGTAAATTTAAAAATCTGATTAAATTAGTGTTATAAATCACACTTCTTTAAGAAAGTGGCGTTCCGAAAAAGCTTATTTCAAATAGCCATGTTTTTCAATACACATTGTGCAATACAGTTACCATAAAGGAAGTAATAAATTGTTTTTTTTATTGTTATCACAATAGTCCTACAAAATATTATGATAAAATGCTAAGTTGCTCACTCCTAATAGGAACAATTCAATCTTGTTTTAAGTTGATAGCTAACGCTAATGAACTCCAAAATAGGAACAGCCTGCACGGAGCTCTAACTTCACTATTTCTGCCTTGAGGCTAAGAATTTTACAGAAATCAAACAATTGCAACAGCCATTTGTCAGGTTTGTTTACACTTTGAAGAGATTGTCAACTGTGATGAGTAAATATTAAAAAAATAAATAAAAAAAGAGCCAAGCTTCTCTGGTCAGGAGGGTCTAACACATGGTATCCCCAAAATAGACCCATGTGCTTTGTGACTGTCTGTCACTGACACCAGCAGCAGGAGTGAGATAGCCGCTATCTGCTCTGCTGCCCTCCTCATTTTCTTGCAGGCACACCTGTGCCTTTGAAATCCCCTAATCGCGTATTTCAAAGATTCCTGCAGATGACAGGAGAAACCCATGGTTTTGACTTAATACTCCGGAGTCCGTACAGTAATAGCCATCATTAATCACCGTTTCTACTATCCCTTCTAAAAAAAAATGTTCAAACTCCTCTGTCCACTGTCTCCAGGCTTTGAGAAGAACAGGTTTGTTAACGTCTGACCCTCGGCTGCGGGACTGTGTCCATCAGATGAGACAGTCTACGCTTGACTCCATGGGACCAGTCATGATGGACAAAAAACTTTTCAGAAGGTGAGAATACTTCTGGACAGTTACAGTGTTTTTCAAAAGCATCATTCACGGTGAAAAACTTCCATGTATTTATTTAAATTTTATGTGATAGCACGACCCAAAGCAGTGCACAATTTATATTCTTCCCCCTTTATTCTGATGCCTCTAAGTAAAACCACCACCTCCTAGTCATCAAATAATTAGCTTAGAGTAATTTGACCTCAGTTTGTTAGTAAGCATCAACAAACACAGCTTGAAGAAAGTCAGGGAGAAATTTGTGGAGAAGTTGAAGGTTATAAAACAATATTTAAAAGTTTTAGCATGTTTTTAACCATGGGCCATCCATCTGTTCTGACTGGCTGAGTGAGGAGAGGATTAATTAAAGAATAAGCCAAAAGACCCAGTGGAGATCAGGTGGGAATTTCTGTCAACAGGAAAAGCTATTAGCTGTGTGCTCAATAAATCTGCCCTTTATGGAAAAGATGCAAGAAGAAAACCCATTTGCAGTTTGCCACAAGCTATAGAGGGGTTACATCAAACATATGGAAGGTGGTGCTCTGGTAAGATGAGGCAGAAAAATTTACTTGTTGGTCTATTAAAATGTATATGTGTGGCGGAAATTAACACTGCACATTGCTTTGAAAATCCAATCCCTAAAGTAAAATTATGTGGTTTCTGTTCAACATGGGCGTGGGAGCTAGTATGAGTTGATGCAAAGAAGAAGCTAAAAACGTGGGGGAAAAAAACATATTTAAAGTCTACAAAAGAGTTTTTATCTGTCCATCAGAACAACCATCCTAATCACAAAGCACATTTATGTGTTAGAATGGCCCAGTCAAAGTCCACAATTAATTAAAATTAAGAATCTCTGGCAACACTTGAAAACTGCAGTTCACAGCTGAACTACATCCAGTCCGACTGGGTTTGCACTATTTTTTTACAGACTGGGAAGAAATTTAGTCTTTAGATGCAGCATCTAGACATGCAGCTGTGATCCCAAATGAAGGTTTTACAAAATATTGACTCATGATGCATGTCTCATTTTTCTGGGTTTTATGTGTGGAAAAAAAGAAAAACATGAAACATTTTCTCCCAATTCACAAATGGTGTATTATGTATAATCTCAAAAAATATAGTTGGAACATGACAAAAAAAAAAAAAAAACAAGGGGTGGGAATACTTTCATAAGACTGTAAGCAGAGAGGAGACAGAATGCACCTACTTCAACAAACATTCTGGATGTGTCAATGATGTGCAATTAATTGTTAAAACAGCATGGAAAATATAATAAATGAGTACAAGGTGTTGGGTCAGATTAAACTGAGGGACTCTAATGTGTTTTGTTACATAAGAAAGGTGATTTGTGGTCAGCTCTATTTGAGTCCTGGAGACTGACAGACACTGGTGTTTTATAGCTGACAGCTGCTATGAAGCAAATTCATGTGCATGCATGCCTGGCAGCCAAAGCTACAGAGCTTGGAGGGAAGTAGTGAGGTCTCTGAGTCTGCTAATGAAAGGGCATCATTCTGGTCGAGCTCCAGACTGCCAGCTACATTAGCAGGCTCAAAGGCACCACACTCCCTGCTTTCCTAATTCTATAATTCCCTAACTGAGGTGTAATTCTCAGACTCGTCTTCTGTTCTGCAGCGGCACATTGCTACATCTGGCTAAATGAATCAGTCCTAATGTTTCTGCTTGTTCTCTAAAATAAAGAGACTGTCGGAGCTTTAGCACAAATATTCTGCTGGAATAAAGAGAGAAATCATCTGTTGGTTTTTGGAAATGGCCGGCATTAATAATGCAAGCTGCAACCCACTCTCTTTTCACTTTGAAAGCCTCACTCTAACATCACCTAGGGCTCATGGCTGCATATTTTAGTTTACACCAGTTGAGGGAGAATGTACCCTTATCATTCCTTGAAAGCATACCGCGTTGTTCACCAATTATAGCAATTGTTCTGACTCGAGACTCCACCATGTTTCGTACAATACCAACAAGGGGGACTTAAGGTAATGTCTAAGTATGACTTAATGTAAAAGTGTTTCCTATGAATGGAGATGGTTGTAATAAACAATTAGAACGGTAAGCCTTGTAAAAGCCTAAGATAAATTAATCTTTTGTTGCAGAAGCACAAACTCACACTGAACAATTTTGGAAACTCGGTGAGGAACATCCAACTGCCAAACATATTGTCTGACATAACACTGACAGTAATATAATTTATACTTGTAAGGTTCTTCTTGTTTTCCTGGGATAATATGGCTTTTTCCTTTTGACCTAATGCCCTCCTGTCCTTCTGTCCATTCTAGAATCTGTGATGCTGTGGGTTTCTTTCTCTTCTTAAGAGAAGACTTACATTTTTCCTGTTACCTAAAAGTGGTCGATTTTAGTAAAAAAAAAAAAAGCATTTGTATTTCCATAATCTTCCCCCAATTAACTGAAATTGTCAAATTGAAGGCTATATTTTTCCAATAATGTTGAATACTGTTGCTTCAATAAAAAAAATTATTTATTTTAAGCTTTTTGAACATATTTGAGATGTACAGTATTCCAGTTCAGGCATCATATGGTGTTGCAACCTGCAATAATTAAATAGGTATGTTTTTATACTTGAACCAATGACGTAATGAAATGATAGCAATTAAAATCTGATAATATATACTGGAAAACAAAGCTTATTTGACAATTTGTCTTGTTGTTTTTTTTTTAAAAATGTTTCCTTATTAAATTAAAAATTAGATGAGTTGATTAAAAAAGTTTGTAAAATTTCATTATTTTTTCACAGGTTTCTAAGAAACCACCAAGTGCCTGTCTCATTTTCTATGTATGGAGAAAAGAGAATCCGACTTAAAAAATGTTTTTACATTTTTTAAATTCTCCACCTTCTGTCTGCAGGTGTGTCGGCAACAACATCATGTTGCTGACGAAGGCTTTCAGAAAAAACTTCATCATCCCTGATTTTGAGGATTTTACCCAGCAGATCAACAGGATGTTTGAGCATGCACAGCAGCAAAGAGGAGGGCATGTAAGTAAGAGTAGCTCAGGCTCAGCGCATGCTTAGTCATTGTCGTGGGATTTCATGGGTTTCATTTCCTCAGGTAGCCGATTACATTCCTCAGCTGGCTAAGTTCAGCCCAGATCTTTGGGGCGTATCTGTTTGCACCATCGATGGACAGAGGTAACACAGCACCGGCCTCGGACGTGCTTTGCTCTTTGTGTGTGCAGCCTTAATAAGACTTCTCTTGTTTGCATTTCTCCATTGTGACCTTTCTGCTTGCAGATACTCAGTGGGCGACACCAAGATTCCCTTCTGCCTGCAGTCATGTGTGAAGCCACTCGAGTACGCCATCTCTGTGCATGAGCATGGCACCGAACATGTTCACCGCTTTGTGGGCAAGGAGCCCAGTGGCTTAAAGTTCAACAAACTGTCGCTAAATGAGGAAGGCAAGCCATTTATGTAATCAACTCCAGTCGCCTTGTCAATTCAAAACAATACAAATATACATCTTTACTGACTGTTGCATCGCCTTTGGATGTGCTCAAATCCACTTTGTCATTTTCTCCGCAGAACGTCTGTCTCCACAGACTAAAGTCCTCCCAGTTGTTTGTATTTGTCCTTGAGTCTGAAGTAGCTGCTCTGTTGTTTTTGAATTGGTGCGGTGGTCATGTAGTCCTCTTTTAATGCAATTTCTCCTTTTGAAATGTCACACAAATCAAACAAAATTGAGTTATGAACCCAAAGACAGACGAAAGGACCACTAATTAACTAGTTCTGACCGCAGATATTGATTGGTAAGATTGACAGAAGAGATAAACTAAATAGATCCTTAAACTGTTTGTTATAAAGTAAGTCCAGAACTGATCTGCCAGAAGTTACATGCTTGTTTTCTGCCACAAATTGGGAATAAAAAAAAATATATAAATATTAACAGAAAAGAGTTAATTAAAATGGTATTCTACTCTAATTGTTTACCATTTTATCATATTTTTTTTAGCCATTGGTTTTTTTATTTGGTTTATAACCTAATGGCACCTACAAGTTCCCTGCAGAAAATTTACCTCCTAATCGTTTTCACTGAGTGTTTTTGTTTTGCTTCTGTGCAGATAAACCACACAACCCCATGGTGAATGCTGGAGCTATCGTCATTAGTTCTTTGATCCAGGTAAAACCTTACTATTTCTATATTTTTCAAAAAATGATCAAAGATATACAATATTAATATGCAAAAGTGCATCAAATTGTCTGCTTTTTTTCCTTTTGTTTGTCACAAGAACTAAATAGAATGCTTAGGAAAAATAACTTTTTTTTGAATGAGTAAATGATTGAAATAAATAAAGCTAGATAATAGTACGTTATATAAAATAAGAATAGAGAGAAGGGAGAGGATTAGGCTAAAAGTAATATACTGCATTCAGACTAGTAGCACTAAGTTACTGAAGATTTAAAATATTTGACAAGGAAGTCAGTGTTATGTAATGCACATAAAATATCTGATCCCCAAATGCAACCATGAAGGGATGCAAATTTGTAAACATTCCTAAAAGCTTCAACAAAACCTCAGCTGTCTCAGGCTAGCTTAAGAGATATGACTATTCAACATAGAAATAGTTGATTTAGTAAATCTGTTAAGACATCTGTCACATTCGTCTGATATGCAAGGAAAATTTTGGAGATTTGGACTCTTGAAGCCTTGAAAAATGTCTTATAACACCAGCTTGATGCTCACAATATTAGGCTGTTCTCATTTTAAACATAAACAAGAGACAAGAGCCATTAGTGTGTCCTATATATTAGAATCAGCTCTGATCTAATTGGTATTGTGTATATGCAGATGCTGACACTTTACAATACAATATGAAACGATTGACTAGCAGCAATGCGGGTGTCAGAGGGAAGCAAAGTGAGAACTTCCAGGAAGCAGCTGGTCATGTCTAACGTCATGAGATTGAACTCACGCCTGTTAGCAGCAGCACATCTTATTCTCTCATACAGTTATACTCCTGCTGATATTTATGAGCTTTCAAGAGCTTTGTGCTTATAGGTCTTTATAATCACATTGTTCTGAAAGGTGTCACTGTTATCAATTTGTTTTAAGAAATTTAATAGTAATTTCCTTGTTAGTAGTTTTTTTTTTCTTTTGTTGTTTACTGAAATGAAATTTCAGTGTGGCTTAATAATCAAAATCACTTTGTGTCAGTTCAGAGACTAAAACCTAAGCCGTCTCTGTGGCAGCTGCATTATGGTCATACCACCTGATGTGAACATTTGTTGAAGTATTTTAGCAATATATGGTCACGTTTCCTCTGTGGAGACTTTTCAAAGATTTCCAGCTGACTGATGCGAAGGTCATTTTGAGGGAGAAACCCAGTTTGCGTCTAACAACAGGGGTGTGCGTGCCTTTGACCAATCACAGCTGCCGAGGCGGAAAGTGCGTTACCATGTGCGTAACACTGTTTAAGCCAGTGGTTCTTAACCTGGGTTCGATTGAACCCTAGGGGTTCGATGAGTCGGTCTCAGGGGTTCGGAGGAGCCTCTCCCGCGGAGGCAAAGACATACTTGTGTAAAGTTGTGATGACGCCCCGCTTGGCCATCACTTGCTGCAGAGGATCACATTACATTGCTTGGCCAATCAGTGCTGCGGGGAATTTAGTGCGCGCAGTATTCAACGGCTGTCGTAGTTGTACGTCGCGTGGTTTCTTTCTTCATATTTTAATCCATACTAAATATGTCGAGCAAAAAAAGAAGAAAATGAACAGACTTTGCTGTGAAGATGCACTTGCCAAGGTGAAGCCACGCCTATCTGAACTGGTCTCCCAAAAACAACAGCAGAAGTCACACTGATTTGCAGGTATATAATTTGCGCGATGCTTTATTCTGGCCCCAAAAAAGTATTTTGTGGATTCAAAACGACAAAAAACAAATTGAAAAAAAAGGGGGGAAAAAGAAAGAATTAAGTTATTAAAAAAATGTTAAATTCTTTTTAAAAAATCCAAATTTATTATTAATTTGTAAAACAGTAAAACAATATTTTTTGGGGCTGAAATTCTTTTATGGGGCCGAAATATTTTTTGGGGGCCAGAATAAAGTAATACTGTAATTTGCTGTGAGTTCATGGTTTTGTTCTTTGAGCAAGGTGACGTTCATGCACGGCNTTATTTATCACTAAAGAAGGGTTCGGTGAATGCGCATATGAAACTGATGGGTTCGGTACCTCAAAAAAGGTTAAGAACCACTGGTGTAAGCAAACATGGTTTTATCTGTGTTTTTTTGTCTTTACTGGGTCAAGCGCCTCTACACCTACAACAACAAAAAATAAAAAGGTCAAAGGACAAAACTGATAAATGCTCCTTTTTTTTAACTCCTCCATGATTATTTGAGTCTCTGAAGATGAATGCTGCTCCTTCTTGACATCTCCATGACCTGCTACTGATCCATTAGTGGTGTGTGAAATTCAAGCACAGCCATAAAATAGCCGCCAGGCCAAACTGAGCACATTGCCACATGGAGGGACACTCATCAGCGACATTTACCCGTTGCACAACACCCAACCAAGCATGTTGTCAAATATGAGCTGCAGCACTGAAACACTGCCATCTGTAGGATCCTGGTGAAGCCCTGTAACCTTGCTCCTAGTGAAATATTTACTTTCTTCTCTTTTTTTTAGCCGCATTCAAATAAAGCGGAGAGATTTGACTATGTGAGTAAATGCTTTTCAGCTTCAGTTGTTTCAAACTTATCTTTCTGAATCCAACTGAGCTAAATATGTTTCCACAGGTGATGGAGTTCTTGAAAAGTATGGCTGGTACAGAGTATGTGGGATTCAGCAATGCGACGTAAGTAAAAAAAAAAAAAACAAACCGGTTGTTTTCTGATGTTTTTAATCAAATGCAGTTTTTCATACCTGTTGTATTCTTACAGTTTCCAGTCAGAGAGAGAGACTGGAGATAGAAACTATGCAATTGGTTATTACCTGAAAGAAAAAAAGGTTTGTGTGTTTATTTTTGTATCTGATGGTCTTTTCTTCTTTCTTCTGGTGAAGAAAAAAAAATTAATCAGTATTTTAATTTGCATACATTAATCCAATTTTAGAAAGAAAATCACATAGTTTTTGCAAAACAAGTTATGCCACACTATTGGCATCATATAATGTTTGAAAAAAAAAAACATATTTAACTGAAGGTTCTTTGATCTATGTACATTTTAAAGATAATTGAATAGTTGTAGTCCATGAGATTCTGTTTTCTTGAGCTATAAATATGCCACAAAGAACAGGCTAATTATTCCTCCAGCTAATTGTCACACATAAAAAAACCAAAAAATAAAAACACACTGTTTTACTTTCTCTACAAGTGAGAAGTTTGAAAAAAAAAAAAAAAAAATAGCTACTAACCTAAATTTGCTCATATGTACAGTCAGAGCATTAGAGTCCCAAAAGCTGGTTGTTAAAGAATTGCTACAAAGTGGAGAGTTGAACTTACCAAATCCAAATTACAACTATTAATTTATAGGCTTTTGTATACGTCTTTTCCCTGGGTGTTAATACATATATAATGGGCTGCTTATAGTTGAGTGTGTGCTAACTCTGATTGTTATTCTTGCAGTGCTTCCCTGACAGGGCAGATATGATGGGAGCCCTTGACTTCTACTTCCAGGTAACTATTTATAGTATTTCTCTGTATTGATGGAGAAGTTTTGCTTCCAGAAAAATATGTATAGAAAAATATTGTTTGTTCTCTGACTCACTGAACCTGATTTAAAAAAATGATATTTCTTTTAGGATTCATGATTTGTATATTAAATTTATACAAAATTACTAAATGTCATCAATGTGGCTTAAGAAATCTGATATTTTTCCCAATATGTGGGAATTGGTTTTAAAGTTTATTTTTAAAAATTACTCTACAAAGAATTAATTAATCATTATTCAGTTATTAAAATATAAAGAAACACAATTTTGAAATAATAAACTACTTCTTAAGTCACATTAAAATATTATTTTCTTTTAATTTTTATTTTCAACGTTGCACATCTGAAAGATTTTACCCATCATTGTTTTGTTTTTTGAGGTCTTGACTCAGAACCTACACATAAATACAATCCTACATATTTTCTTTTGTTTGTTTTACTGTCAAGTCCTCAAAATATTTTCAGTCAATATTTTCAGAGGCTCTTTTGTAGGAGCAATGTCGATCATTTGTTGGTTTCTGTTACTCTTTCATAACAACCACCTGCCTGCAGGAGAGGCATTTAGTAAAAATCTGGGAATATTTCTCACAGAAAATCTGTGTCTGTCTCTCCATTCCAGTTGTGCTCCATTGAGGTGACCTGTGAGTCTGGAAGTGTCATGGCTGCCACACTGGCCAATGGAGGCATTTGTCCAATCACGGGACATCGTGTGCTAAGTGCTGAAGCCGTTCGCAACACGTTGAGTCTGATGCATTCCTGCGGGATGTATGACTTTTCTGGGCAATTTGCTTTCCATGTAAGTGTCTTATTTTGAATTTAGCAAAGCATTTTGATGACTGTAGGTCAGAACCAGTGTTTGGTCTCTCTTTTTCCATTTTGTACTCATAAACATACCTTTGCTTTCACAGTCAACAAATCAGTTTAGTTGTTTAATTAATTATGGAGGTAAATAATCATGAAAAAATTCACTTAAATTTTTTGTTCCAGCTATTTTATTCTACACAATATTTCAAATAATTTTGGCTCTAATTCTTTTTTGGGGCCTCTAGTATATTCTTGATAAAAATAAAAGACCTATGAGCCACATCCGTCTTTTAGATATTTATTCAGTCACAACACATTTCAAACAAAAATAACTAAAGAAAAGAACTAATTTTTTTTTGCTGTAAAAGAATCCTGTAACAAAAAGACCAAAGCTGAAAATATTTCAATTAGGCAGAGAAGCAAAATGACTAACATATTTAATATTTCAATTGATTGTTGTCTTCAGGATAAATTATTCAGGCTCCAGTATTGTTTTTGTTCTCCTTGCTTAGGTGGGGGTGCCTGCCAAATCTGGCGTTTCGGGCGCTGTTCTGCTGGTGGTTCCCAACGTTATGGGCATGATGTGCTGGTCCCCGCCGCTGGATCGGCTCGGAAACAGCGTCAGAGGAATTCACTTCTGTCAAGTAGGCTGCTTATTTCTTATCCAGACAAATATATTTCAAATATAACCATAGATTATTAAACAACAATAATTTGATCCTTAAGGAGCTTGTTTCTTACTTCAACTTCCATAATTATGACAACCTGAGGCATTTCACCAAGAAACACGACCCAAGGAGACAGATGGACGACGATCCAGTGAGTTTAGTGCCACAAACGACCTACAATCTGCCTGTTTTGTTTTTTTTACACATAAAACTGCCTTTATAAGAATTTATAAACTTTCATTTTCTCCATGTTTTCCTTCAGAACAAGTCAGTCGTTAATCTGATGTTTGCAGCATACAGCGGTGACGTCTGTGCTTTGAGGAGGTCAGTAGAAACAAACATTTTCTTTCTCCAGCATTTATAGGATCCAAATAAAATACTGCAGAAAAAATCTCTGAAATTATTTTACTCATATCACTGTCAGTATGTTTTTTTGCCATTAAACATACGCAATATACACTATAACATACTGTAAGTTGTAAAGCAGCTGCTAGGGATCATAAAACTTTAAATTGATTTAAATTTTAATGTTATTCTGAACAGCATACTTTTGCTGTAATTGTTTTGATATATAATGTTTGTGTATACACACCTTTTGTCCTTATAGCTTACCTCCACACAGCGAACATCTCTCACTTCCTTCATTTACAGCAATATTTCTTTATTCGTACCTCCTCTGTCTCCGTCTCTCCCCCAGGTACGCGCTGTCAGCTGTTGACATGGAGCAGAGGGATTATGACTCTCGCACCGCTCTCCACATTGCTGCTGCCGGAGGTACCACTTTGCATGATTACTTCGATCATCCTTAAATTGTGTCGGGTTTGGCATTTGTATAAAACTCAATGAAATATGGCATTTCAAATGCTGCGTGGTTTTTGCTCATGCTCATTTTCCTCCTAGGCCACGCGGACGCTATAACGTTCCTGACACAAATATGTAAAGTGAATCCGTACATTAAGGACAGGTAGGGGGAGGGGGTTGTCACCATTCATCTGATACTAACTCATTTTACTAACTATAACAGCCCATCCTTGTCCATTTCACATTGTCGCCTATCAGATGGGGCAACACACCCCTTGATGACGGCATGCAGTTTGGCCATGATGATGTTGTTTCAGTCCTGCAAAAGTACCAACATGAGTACAAAGACTCGTCCAGCAGCACAGAGGAGCAGAACTCCGCTCTGGACACGATGAAGAACTCTGTTTAAGAAATATCCATGAATGTTTGGATTGAAACCTTCTGCTGCACAGCAGGAAAGAATCACAGGACAGAAGGTAATTGGGAGAACTGATGAATGTTTGACTTTATTCTCTTTTTAAGAGATATTGCAATATTTTTTGTGTCTCAGAAAATGTATTAAACAATCAAAAGAAATTACTATTACTTGCTTTACATACCTTCTGAAAAGTCTGACATTTTTAAATTTTCCAACCAAAGGCTATAAAATGTGTACCTTTTATTAATGGTGTGGAAAATTTTAACATCAATTTTGAAATAGGGGATGCACCATTTTCTTTCAATTTGGTTTAACTGGGCCAGAATTTGGAATATGTGCAGAATAAAGGCTTAGAAAAGAACATACTATAGAACTACATCAATAATCAATTACTACTAACCTACATTAATTTGGTTGGTTAGTAATATTCTTGTTTTGTGCAAAAATTTGATTGAGAAATGTTACTGAGTTGTAAATATTTAAAAATTGTGCTATTTAGGTTTTAAATCTTAAAATGTATGTTTTTCTTTGGCCCCCTTCACACTGGAATGAGATTACTGTACGACTTTAGCCAGAGTGGTGAAACTCAGCAGGTTACTGGAAAACGGTTCTGGAGTCGAAGCTTCCTATTACGGTTGTCAGTTCACACAAAGCCGACGTAGAATAGTAATGGTGATTTATTGTCATATTAGCATCATACTAAAGCCAGTTTAACAAAGGAAGGAGTACAGGAAGCAGTGCCATGCAGGAGAAAGAATCCCTGCAAAAAAGAAGAGCACACACCTCCAAATTGCGTCTGACTTGGATGTGCTGGTTGCTAGGAGACTGAAACATGTCGACAGCAGTTTGAACGCACTCCTGGATTTCCTGTTTGCTGCAATCCAAATTGTAATGTAAATATAACTATTGTAATATAATGTGCAATATATTGGAATTGTATAATATGTAAATATAATATTTCAATATTCTCATAGCAATGCAAACACATAATACATGTAAACATTATGGAGACTACATGATTCCACCTTCCAGAGAGAGAGAGAGAGAGAGAGAGAGAGAGAGAGAGAGAGAAATTGTGTACATCCTGTAAAGGTTATGCAGCAGAAGCAATAGCTGTGCCTGTAGCATAGTGATAGAGTGATATTTTGGTGTGATCTTACAGGGCTGTGGTGTCCCGTGTCTGTCCTCAAGTGCAGACATCCTACATGTTTCAGATGTTTTCCTATTTCAACACACCTGACTCAAATGAACCGTTACCAGGAACCCCGCAGTGCTTGATGGCATGCTGAAGAGGTTATTCGTTCATTTCGAATAAGTTGCAGCAGGACACAGGCCTCCAAGGACCAGAACTGGACACCGCTGTTAGAGGGCACTGCTGCGTCCTAGTGAAAGTCTAGATGTGTAGATGGTGAGATGATCAACATGTGAATGTGCTGCTGATCTCCAGACCACGCTGACATTGCAGGAGAGCCAATCAGAGAAGCAGAAAATAGCACTAAGATCTGTCTGGCGACTGCTAGGTGTAGCTGTGTCATGATTGCTTTCACACTGAAGGAGGTTTTCCTCATTTGCAGCAATCCAAGCAGCTTCTAACAGGTAATTAAAATCATAGAGGGAATTCATCCAGTGTGAACAGGGTTTTAATTAAAATACTGTGAGGATTAAACTTCAATGTGTCATTAGAGATTTATTCTACAAGGAGCCTGAAAGCTACTGGGACTGTTTTGTTGGGAAAACAATATGCACTTCAGTATCCTCCCTACCTATTGGGTTTTGTTTTGTTCTTTATTGATATGTACACTGTGAAACACTGTGATGTTTAGGATTTATAAAGACTGTATAAACCTTCATGTTAATCTTTTTTTTTATTTTTTATAAGACGGTAATAATTGTGAGACTCAGGGCTAATACTGCGGCTTTAGATAATTAAACCAACCAGTTGCATTGATAGCCAAGACATATAGTTTCCTATTAGGTTTTAAGGCCTAAAAAAATAAGACCACATATTTATATACTTTTAAATGTCCACCTTTATTATAACCATTTTTTGAATAATTCAACTGACAAACCAATAAATTTAAGGAAAAGATTAAAAAAGTTCAATAACCTGGATGCATAAGAGTGCACTTTTAAAATATCTTACTGAAATAACATAGTTTAGTACTGGAATGTGGGTCAACAAATTTTTTATTTACTTTTTTTTCTGGTTGAACCATTCGAGTCTACATTCTCTCTTATGTAGAGAGATGCCAAAAAAATAAATTCTTACAGTAAATATAGCAGGTTGTATTTTTTTTTTATTTAGCTTTTCTATATTTCTGCTTACAAATTTGTTTGTCAGCTGAATTGATCTGAAAATTGAAAGATTGTTCGGAAATAATTTATACTGGTCTTATTCTTTTTTATTTAAAACCTGTTTGTGTATATTTGTGATCCACTGCATGCAGAGCTGCACCAATCAAAAGATTGGAATCAGTTGACATCTCCTTGATCATTAAATCTAAATATTTTAAATATTTTTGTACTACAAACGCATCATATAACAGGAAACAAGATACATTTTAGAATTTAATACAAGTCATATAAAGAGTTAAATATCCAGGTATAAATAGCAATTGTCCCATAATTTCTTCATGTTTGATTGTGCTCAAATGGCTGCCTTTATGGAATGTAAAATTATTTCCTGCAGGTTTTAGGTGTCATACAAGAACTGATCAGAATCTGTTAAATTCTGTTAAATATTTGACAAGAGGCATCAAAGATAACCAAAAAAACAGAATCGACCAGAAAAAGCCTGATCGGTGCTTCTCCATAAAAATGTCTTATTAAAAGTAACAGAAAGGTTTTAAGCCCCACACTTAGATGACTTTTCATGTTTTCAATTTCCAGCTTCATAAGCTTTATATTTCACTCATTGTCATAAAACTTTAAACATTCATTGATTTATTTTTCCATTGCCATCAGTTGACTCTTTTGCGATCTCAACATGTTAAGCTAGTAGTTGGTGCATCCTGACTGTATTTTTTGTTTAAGTTTCAATTTACCATCATTATTTACCATCTACAAATTTGGAAACATGAGTAAAGTGAATAGAGTTTCTCAAAATAAGGTTTAAACATGTTTTTGCTTTTAAGGAAAATATCAAACGCACCCTACATGTAAATTTAAAATAAGATAAAAAATGTAATATACTCAACTATCAAAACTAAGTGTTTTTTTCTAAGTTTAGGTTTTTCACTCAGCAAAACTTCTGTACAAATCTTCAGTTCACAGTAAATATTTTGCTGTAAATAAAAAGAAAAATGTGGAAATTTTCAGTTTATTTTATTAAACACTACATGGTTTGAATATGAACACAGAGAAGTTCTGTGAGTACATTTGTGGAGAATACCACAGCATGCAGTGTATAAGACAGTATTGGCAGCAAATATTTCTCAAATCTAACCACACGTTCCTTGTTTCCTCATTTAGTCTGAGGTAATGTTCCATTACACACAGAAAACACACACAGAATGAGTTTATATTATTCAAAGTGATGATTTGCTGAATTACACAGTAATTAATCATCATTTGAAGATAAGTCCTATTGCTGTTTGTCCTGCACAGTTATGTAGGATACTGATAAATTCTGCCTGATTACCGATGGCAGTCATCTGGGTTAATCCAGCTTCACTTCAAGCCTTCTGGCTCCTCCAGACCAGAGTGTGTGAGGATTTCCCCGTCCCAAAGCCCAAACGCCGGGCAAACAGGAGCCGTGAACCGAGCTCTGAGTGTGTGAATGATTCTGGGCTTCTCAATGTCCACCAGCCCCACAAACCCGGCGTCGTAGTCGAGCAGGATCCCCACTCGGTCCGGCTTCCCCACCAGAGTCACAGGAACCACCTTACTGCCGGTCATGGCGAACCACTTCCTCTGAGCATAGCCGAACACCCAGGAGGAGCTGCTGGTACCCACGCACTCGTCTCTGGACATCAGCGCCTCCGCGACCCCCAGACGAAACTCCTGAGACTTTTTCACCGTGACCTCCCAGTAGTGTCGTCCGCTGCTAATCGTTTTGTCGCCCAACACGACGGCCCACTCTCGGAAACGCTCGGGGTCGTCTTGGACCTGGGAGGGGTCGAGGCCCAGCAAGCGGTAGATGATGCCTGTGTCTTTCTTAAAGAGGTCCAGGCTGCTGTGGGCAGTACGCTCATCGAGTCTGAACTGAAGGTCTAGAAATAAAAAACCCACAAATGTGTTATCTAATAATAAAAAGTCTAAATATTCACAGAATTTATATGCATGTTATTTATGAATTAACCAAGTTCTCTGTACATTTTCCCCATGCCTGTCACAATAACAAACTTTGCTGGACGATAAATTATCCTAAAAGCTATCACAATAAAATTATTGTTTTGAGACCATTTTCAAGTAACATAGTGGTAATGGCAATCATGGGGTTACTAGATTATCTTTAAAAAAATCCAAATGACCTGTAAAACTGTAAAAAGTAAATTTGTAGCCATCATGTTGGTGTAATTTGTCATTATTTACATATTTGTACAGAATCTAGTAAGGCTATAGTCAAAGCAGATAACCATCCATTCAAAATACTCAAATCCTCCAACAGTATGTCTATATTAAGAGTTGTTATTTAAAGTCAAGGACCAGCTCTCTGCATGAAGTGTGTTACAAAACTACTGGCAGACTTGTCTCTGCAAGTATTGTGTCAACATGCAGCAACATCCATTATCGGACAGAGCGTCTGTTCAGTATTTCAACAAGAGTCCTTGCGTGTGCAGCGGGAATGGCTACAACTAAGGTTAACAGTATTTATATTTTTTATATAGTAAATGCTTGTTAATAGGCCCCTTTTAAAGACACTTTTTTGTCACATGAACTTTTTAATGTACACTTTTATTTTTTGTTGCCCTTTTGAGGTCAAGTTTTCCCCCCGTTCGTTTTTTAAGTTTTTGGATTTGCACTCCCAGATAATGCTGCGCTTTTTCACATGAAGAGCAAATGAATCGGATGGTTAATCTGGTAACAATAACATTCTTTTGTGAATAGCTCTCAGACTGGGGTGAGCCTAATATCGGACATTAAGCTCTATGTTAGCATTGCTAATAACTAGCTTCCATAAAACACTAACTTACGGTTTCCCGTTGATGTGCATATAAAGCGCCTCTTGGCTGACAGACTGACTTCCCGCCTGTGTCCCGCAGACAGCGAGGACAATGTCCGCCCTGCCCAGCGACAGAGAGGGGAGATCCTGATGGGTATCGCCATATTTTTCCTCCTGCTGCTGCGCACATGTCGTTCTTCCTTCTGCTGGTAGATGTAGTAATGTTTGCGCTCTGGCGCCCTCTGCAGCCTCGGAGAGGAACATTACGCTGCAACAGCACCATGGACAGCAGCCAGCCACATAAACAGGACTGTCCCAATTTTTGAAAAGAAAAACTGATTTTTAACTGAGCTTATATCAACATTTCATCCAATTGACTTGGATAGTTTGTTTTTCCTACAACTGAAAATAATTTTGAAATGAATTAACAACATGTCAGTTTGATAAGACATATAGCAATCCAAAAGGACTGAAGGTAAAATAACATTAGAAGTAAATAAAAATAATTGAAGTAAAAAAGAATAAGGCTATTGGCCTTTAGAAGAAAAATTCCTGACGAAATCTTGTACATTTTATGCAATTATCTGCAAAAAAACAAAAATTATCTTACAGTTTTTCTTTTTATGTTTAGTTGCACTCAGAAAGTAGGGAGATGTAACAGTTTTTCTAGATAAATAAAAAAAAATCTAGCTTATTGGTTTTACAAATAACCATTAGAACAATATTTGTATCTGCCTGTTGCTTGACAGCCACATTTTTCATTTCAGGTGATTATAATTAGCTAGTTTCGTTTTTGAAAGATAATAAGATGAATATGTGATAAATGTGTGCCTTTTAAATCCAAGTCCACAATTTATTCAATCTTTCCTCAAGTGCTCAGTAGACTTATAACTAATCGCTTTATCTGATGCAACTGTACAGAATAAACCTCATAAGAATAAATGTTTTTTTTAAGCAAACCATTGATGGAAGATGCACTCTTCACAGACAGTAAGAAGCTGTCCTGCTGCTTTGCTGGAGGGCGGGGCTAAGTCCACCCAGACCTTTTGCTCAGCTGAACGGTTGCTACTGGAAATTAAAGGATTTCTCAAACATGCATGAAGTAATCAAGGCAACACCACATGCATGTTTTTGAAGAGAAAACACCATTATGACCTCGTGCAACATTCAAAGTAGTCGATTTTACGTAACACTGTCCCTTTAATGATTCACATATTATGCTGGAGTTAATTGGAGAAGAATATCAACGCCAGAGCATCATGTATCCTAGGTAATTCTCAGTGATGACAGTGGATAATATTACTTCATCAAAATGCTCAATATACTCGCACTTAGCTGCCTAAAATGACTCACTTTCTCTCGGGGACATCCAGTTTTTTTCCCTCCCTCTCTTTCCTTTGTCCTCCTCGTTTCTCTCTTTTTCCACCATTTGGTCGTTTTGACCCGATGTTTAGCCAAGCAAAACAAAAGCTAAGCAGGAAGCCATGGCAGCGCGCGCGCACACACGCACACACACGCACCACGCACACACACACACACACACACACACACACGCACACACACACACACACACCCACACACACACACACACACACACACACACACACACACACAAACACACACACACACACACACACGTGATCAGATGCATTAGAAATATTCTGCACACATGGAAATCAGGTTTGCGTTTTCTTCTCTTTTCAGCCAATTAATCATTCGCGTGCGCGCAGCCAGCTCTCTGACAAATAAGACAAATAAATAAAAGTAACTGTAGTTTAAATTGCTTGTTTGTGAAGCCGCTGGTGCAGCCGTGTGTGTGGGAGCCACAAAAACCTAAAGTGACAGGTAAACAGCAGAGGAGCGTCAGTCCGCTCTCAGACTGACACACGCACAGCAGCGGAGGAACACAACCTGCCCTCACGACTCAGTCAGCACCGACCGCCGACTCCTCTCTACGGCGTCCAGAGTGGACAAATTCAGCCTTTATTTAACGGGTAGAAGCAACTCCTGCTGAAGTATCCAAAGATATTCCTTTCCGTCTCCAAGCTCCGAGGTTTCCCTCTTGCTGGCGTGCAGGAATTATCCGCGCTCCGCCGGACTCATGGTCGACCAGCGATTCACGACTTCTCCTCTCCAGCTGAGAAAGCTGCAGATCGGGACTGTGGCGCTGTGCTGATGGACCCGGGCTCCGGCAGCTCGGCGGTGCTCTTTACAGAAGGCTCAAATGTTTTTGCTTAAACGCGGAGCTGACTGAGTGATGGCGACAAAACTGCATCAGGTCAAAGACCGGTCCTCTGCGCGCTCCGAGGGGTGATAGCAGAGCTGCTCTCTGCTGAAGGAATACTTTCCCAGTTTCGACTTGATGCATTCAAACCCTCGCATGTTAACGATGGATCTGAAAGTGGAGCCGGAAGAACTGGACTCGAACCAGCCTCCACCCATAGAAGTTTTTGCGCACAGCTCAACCCTGCACGGAATCTCCCACATCTTCACCTACGAGCGCTTCTGGATCAAGCGGTTCCTGTGGCTCGTCTTCTTCCTGGCCTCGCTGACTTTCCTGCTCTACGTGTGCGTGGATCGGATCCACTTCTACCTCGAGTACCCGCACGTCACCAAGTTGGACGAGGTCTCGACCCCGGTCATGACGTTCCCGGCGGTGACCTTCTGCAACCTGAACGCCTTCCGCTTCAGCCAGTTGACCCGCAACGACCTCTTCTATGTCGGGGAGCTGCTGGCCCTTCTCAACAACAGGTAGCAACATTTCACCTCAGTTAGAGGCTTCACTTTCAAATCCAAAACTCTTAGAGCTTTTAATTTTGTTGCTGTGGTTCTTGTCAACTTCTAAGATAAAATTAGAATTTAATATTTCGCACATTTTGCCCCGTTAGAGCGTTTTTTAAAGTCCAATATGCATCAGCTTTGGGTCTTAAAGCTCATTAGGAAACTGCTGCACAGTAAAACTTGTAAAGGCGAGACTTTTGACTAGTAAAGCTACTTTTCTTCACTTTTTCCCTTCTTAGTTTAGGCCCATTATTAAGGTAAAACCTACAGTTTTGCAATAAGAAAATCAATTTAAAGGAAAAGACAGTCCCTTTACTGGATCAGTTCCCTTTTAGTACGGAGTACTTTAGTAAAAAAATGAAGAAAAAAAAAAAAAAAAAACACATTCTGCTGTAATGTTTGAACAATGAAAAAGCAAAACTTTTATTTTGGTGACTCTGAAATCTTAACTTTGAAAGCCCTCAAACAAACTCTTCTTCACATCAGGTCTAGTTCAACTAAAACATACTTCTTATGAAATACTTTGGCTTTTATATTGAAGAGCATTGTTACGTTTTACTTTTGAAATGCAATCATAATCTGCTTTTTTAATGACGAATTTGGTTGCATTTGTAATCTAAGTGTAATAATGTAGAATGATGAACAGAGGTTTTTATTTTTAAGAAAATTATTAAGTCTTATTTTGAAAGGTCATTATAACAATTTCTTAATGGCCTGTTTTGTTTCATTAATAATGTGAAATCTTCCTAAAACTTCCTCTTAGAAAAATTGAAGCTTTTATTTGAAAAGTGTCTCAGAGCTTTCTTTATAAAGACCAATATCTATATTTCAAAAACGGTTTAGTTGCCTTAGTCGTGTTTAATCTTTCTTTGTAATAATCGACTAATGAATATTATCTATCTTATCTTGAAACTTTGTCTTTAATTAAAAATTTGGGAAACCCATCAAAGCTTATTCAACTTTTAACAGAACAATTATTCATCTCAGACTCAAAAGTCTTAGAAACCAGAACGAGAGCTTTACATTTACCAAGTTTTAGTCATTTTTATTTATCTCTCCAAATAAAAAACATGTTCAATTTGGAAATGTAAGTTTGTTCTCGTAATGTAATATCTGACCCCATATTGAGGAAGGTGATCATAAATTGTGCATTTCAAGTTTAAGACAAACCAGAAAATTTCCAGGTATATTATTCCTCTTAACTTTGCAAATGAATTAATAGCTCATGTTCAACATATTGACTCAGTTACTTCAGGCAAGATTTAAGTAATTAATCCTCCACTTGTAATTTGACCTTATTGCAGCCTTTTTCTACCTTGCTCAGTCACTCAGTGGCTGCAGAGCGTGCTTGTCTTTCATGAATTAGGTGAACCATTATAATCAGGAGGCTCCAGCTGTTTTGTTGGTGCAGCTGGAGGCTCTGGATACAGGAGCTGGCAGTGGCACTGCTTACTGTACGCACCCACAGCAGGAAAACAAACTGGAAGACTTCTTTGATTTCAAGCGAAACGGCAAATGCTCGGGGCGTTTTTGTCATTCACACATTCTGATCTCAGAGTGTCTGAAATTTTGTGCAAAGCTGCAGAGAAACTCTTCTCACCCACAGTTAGATTCACTCGCGCTTGAGCTGCTAAAGGTTTTAACAAGGAAGGTGTTTCTTTGTTCTTGTTTTGCATGGATAACATGAAAAACATTTTTTTGTTGTTGTTGTTTTGAAATCATGTCCAAGAAGCACAAGAAAAAATAAAGCTCTCACAGTGGGAGGCAAGAGACTGGATATTTTATATTTGTCTTTAACCCAAATCTACCCAGCAATTTTAGCAAAAATCCAAAAGTGAACATTTAAATGTTTATTCCAAAGTTATGGTGCATAAACATGAACCCTCCTGTTTTTTTCCTTGCATCCATATCCATGTACTTATCTTAAATATTACCCCGTAATCTGTTAAGATTATTTTTGCTTCTGTTGCCTAGGTAGAAAATCCCTGCAATGACAGTTTAAGCTGCCAGAAATACAAGTGCTTGTGGCATGAAATGCATTTATGACTGCTCTCTGCCCACCTCTGGCAGTCAAAGCCACTGGTCTGGGAAATGTCTTGAGGCATGATATTTAAGTTGCTCACATGCTGAAGGGTCAGTCTTGGCTCTTTTCATCAGCTTGGTGGTCTGGGATTTTATCTCGTAAGTGCCTTCCTGGCAGATTTGTCCGATTTCTAACCAGTGGAGACTCAGTGCCTCTGTCCAATTAAGTTTTTTTATTTTTAGTCAAACAACAAAAACAGCCTCCAGATTTGTCCAATCTCACTGTCACAAAACATCAATCTATGATATAAACCAAATTAACATTTTTACTGATGAATGGTCTGGTTTTACTGTTAGAAGTCATGACTTTTAAGTTTTGTAAGAATTTCAATAAGACGTATGTAACATGTTGCCAGATATGAATTCATTAAAGCAAGCTGCTGGATCTAATTTCTATTAAATAATAATGCTTGTAGTACATTAAATGGTGGCTTTCATAAGAAATCAGCAGAGGGCTGCATTCACTTGATGATACAGGAATTTCTAAAATGCTTTCCAATGGTGCCAGTGTTTAGGTTCAAATTAAGCTGTGAAACTCTTTTGTGAGTACATTAAAGTAGTGACATTTGAATTAAAGCGTGGGAGGAGATCGCTGCCAGGGTAAAGTTTAGGAACATTTATAGTTATGCTGCTTTCTTTTAGAGCAAGGCAGCGTGTGCTGATTTCTCCAACAGTTCAATTCAGTGAAAGTAAATCTCCCAGCGCCTCAGAATAATGCTACGTGTGGTGATGGATCTCCAGCGCCATTTAGCTTTAAAAAGACCGGCAGGCGGTGCAAACAATGATTTGATAAGGAAGTGTAGCTGAAAACTACCCTATGTGAAATGCAGAGATGTTGGAAAATGTCAAAACTTTATAAACAACTTTTTATTTAATACAATGTAATTTTTTTCTACTTTTATTATATTGCTTCATTATGTTTTGAGAGACATTGTCTCATTTTCTATCTATTTATCAATCTACCTTTATATATATTTATATATATGTATTTGGAACCCCACTGCCACAAGTTCAGATTAATCTAGAAACAACAATACTAATGTTTTAAATCAGGAAGAGTTCAGAAATCAAGAGTTCTTTTTTCCAGAGCTGTATGTGTCACTAAATGCTAGTTTTATACCAGCTGTTGTCTGAAAGCGTGAACAAGACGTCGTAATTTTCTATTCTACCTCAGAGTCAACAGAACAGTGCATGCACATTGGAGCAGGAAAATAAACTATTGTCACTGCTCAATTATTATTAGCCTGTCTCTAGATGATATTTGCTTGCAAAGAGCTGTGATTGAAATCGTGCATGTCTAGCGTTGCAAGCCTTCATCAATGTGCACCAGCAAGGCTCATTACAGGAAACCAGCCAGTTACAGCAATTATCATCTGGCCAACAACTACATGAAAATTGAATGAGTCGACACAGATATCTAACCCTGTGCTCAGTGAACGTGTTTGCTGTAACACACCAGCAGAATGGCTCTTCTGTTTGTTTCTGCAAACCTGATCAGGCCGTAAAAGGAAAGAGTTTCCCCCCTTTTGTTTTAGCAAACTGATCTCTTTATTCTTTTACTGGGTTTTCTACATTTTGATTCAACTCCCAGTCCAGAAACTATTTCAAATTTCTTTTTTATTTCTCCCTTGTGAGCAGACCATCTATGAAGAGCAGCATTTGATCTAGACGGAGCCTCATGGAGCCTTGGGTGCGTTCTGTTCTCAGAGATGTCGCCTTGTGTTAGTTGGGAGACACATTAATGCCAGGTGTGAACATGTCAAGTGAGTTTGCTGACTATGTGCTGCTTAGCAGTATTGTTTGACCTGCTAATCAATCCAAAGTGGCTCACACTAAGAATATCGCTTCACAATTTTTGTTGTTCTTTGTAGCAACACATAAAGCTCAATCTCAGAAAGAAATAATTAGAGCATTTAGTAAAATCCATCATTCAAGTTTGAGTTTAAGTTTTAAAAATTGCGAGCTGAGAATTGTTCTTTAGTGACTTAATAACAGGTTCTGCTTTAAATCTCCAAACATTGTGATAGATATGAAGGACAGAAACTTATCAGAAGCAGCACTTACTATTACCTTGAACCACTATGAACCCATTCAAGGGTTGAGCAGATGCGTAAAACAAATCTGCTCATTGACAAAAGATAAGCTAAGCTAAACTAAGCTAAGCTAAGATAAGATAAGATAAGATAAGATAAGATAAGACTTTATTTATCCCCTAAGGGGGAATTTTGTTTGTCCCAGCGTAGCACACGATAAAAATTAAAATAAGTAAATAAATTATAAATATTAAATAAATAAAGTAATAATAATAATAATAATAATAATAATAATAATAATAATAATAATAAACATACAAGAATAAATAACAATAGCACTCAATAAGTTTGATGTACCATAACATTCTTCAGGTCAATAGTTTTCTATAACAGCTGGACTCTACTGATCTGAACCTTCAGAGACACATAAAGACAGTTACAAAGCCGGCCTTCTGTCGCCTGAAGAAGGCCGGCTTTCAGGATTAAAAGCATGTAAGTGATCTGGAGAAATGCAGCTTTCTTTAGTCGCTTTGATTACTGCAGCAGTGTCCTCACAGGTCTGACTAAAAGGTTAATCAGGCAGCTGCAGCTGATCCAGAAAGCTGCTGCTCATGTTCTCACTAAAACTAGGAAAAGAGATCAAATCACCTCAATTTTAAAGTCCTTACTGGTTCAGTGTCGCTCAGAGAACAGACATTAAAATACTAATGTTAGTTTATAAATCACTGAAGTCTAAGTGCTGTATTATTGCCAAACGAGATTGTATAAATCATTAGCAAAAGTATCAATAATTTGTTACAAACATTTATTTATAAATATGAGATGTTGAATAAATGTCCTCTAAAACTCTTGCTGTGAGATTAAGCAACAGCAATAATATATATATATATATCCTCTTTTTTACAAGGCTGGCACTGTAGATGTTTCCAACAACAATATTTTTTTCTTTGGAATAATCTGAAACCATCCAATCATTATTGCTCTAAAAATCCAGCTTCTAGCTGCAGAGCACAGTGGAATAATTAGGCTGAAGAGCCTGTTTTAGTCCAGAATAAAGTACACACACAGCCGCACATCATTTCTTCCCCCGGCTCTGAGCTGCAGCACTTTCAGTTGGGATTAACACAGTGGACTCTGTGTTACAGTGCCAAGACTCAGCTTTAATTTGATGAGGCCCAAATTCAAAGAGTTCATTAGTAATTAGACACTTGGCTGCTAAATTGTGCTTGGCAACTGCTTGTTTTGGGTTCAAGCTCAATAAAACTCAAGAGTGGCTCAAAGCTCTGCTTCTGAAGATGTGATTTAGTTAGTTGTCAATAAAAGGAGCCGATATGTCAGGGAGACGTTAAGATTTCTTTTTTTGGATTTCGTTTTGAGTCTGCTGTTTCCAAGTTCTCTCGACACTCTTGATTCCATCACATTGCTCCTCCTGCGTGCTTAAAACCATCGGATTAGATTAACAAGATGTTTTAAATCTGTTCGTCTCGATTTGTTAGCCTTTAATTAGTGTTGGGCATGCAGCCAGACTCTCAGCGAAATGGACTCCAGGGTGTTTGTTTGTCTGATGGTCTGAGCTTCCAGCTGCACTGATATTTACTGCTGATTGCATCACTTCCAAAAAAAATCCCTTTACCATACTCCAGATTTTAATAACTCACTCAGACTCAGTTCTGAGTATGTTATTCTGGTGAACCATTAAAGTTTAACTAAATGTCTCCTGGCTAAAACAAACCAGTCAGACAAAATGTAGGAGCCACCAGTCAAACCCAAGCACATCTTTCTTTAGGGTCCAGATAGGTGATGCTTCAGCTGAGTAACGGTGTAGCCCAGAGCTGCTGCATTGTCACTGATTGGATGGCTGGGTTTATGGGTCTGTGTCTGAACTTTATTATGAAACGTTCAATAAACTGTTCCACTCTGGCGATGCCCATCCATTTGAGAGGCAGTGAAATACCACAGAAAACTCATCATGTGGAGCTTTATAGTCAGTTTTCTGTCCTTTTTGATTTATTCAGGAATATTATTTTAAGCTCCAGCTGAGCAGAGAGAAAGTTCACTGATAAAAACTTAGAAACCTTTCTGAACGGTGTGAAAAATGAAACTGAGGTTCACTTTTTGTTCAGAAGCAGGTGACTGTTCTATTTCAGGATTCTGCAGACTCATAACCCCATGCTAAATTAAAAGGCATTAAATTTGCATGTAAAATAAAAGTGAATATCTATGGGGATTTTTTCTGGCGTAAGAGCACTTTCAGTTCTGCACACATTTTCTGTCTGAAAGCATGTCTTTTGTTCTCAAAACTTTTAATACTTTTGCTTACATTTTTATTTTGAAAGCAGGACTTCATGTCTTTCTTCACAAAACTTGTAATGCTTTTACCAAAAACTTCTCTCTGCTTGCTTCTGGAACAAAAATGCACTGTCGCTTGGCAACCTCTCAGCCAATAGAATGAAAGTGTTGTACTGGGTGCGTTTGTTTCCTTCTAGAGGGTGTGCCTGTGTGGTTACTATCGATTGTAGCAACCTGTGCCACCCACTGGATGTAGGGAGTGGGTTGGAACAAACTCCTGCCTAAGATCAGTAGCTGTTAGCAATCAGTAGCACACAGCTAGCGGATGTTTAGTGTGACATGGGGCTGAAAGCTGAGGCTGTTGTCACTATTCTGCGTCCTGGTTCACCCGAGTGGGAAGAAAAACAACAACCATGACAGACTATAATGAGGATTAAGCTGCTCCGGTCGGACAACTTCAAATGTGCAAGCTATTCTCCACCGTTAGCATCTATGTTTACTTCCGCAAACGCTGAGTACTTCTTGTTTTTATGGCGGTTGGCAAAACACAGAGCTATGACGCTGTTGCGCCCTCTACAGCGCATGGGGGACACTTTCAGGTCGTTGCCCGTTCACATTGCAGAACACATACAGGTCGCTTTCATTTGGAAGTGTGAATAGCCACGGCCAAAAAAATCCGATTTGACAAATAATTGGAATTGGGTCACTTCAGGCTGCAGTGTGAGCACAAAGAGAAGTTTTTAGTACAAGCATTACAAGTTTTGAGAAGAAAGACTTAAAGTCCTGCTTTCAAAATAAAAAATGAAAGCAAAAGCATGAAAAGTTTTGAGAACAAAAGACATGGAATCCTGCTTTCAGACTGAAAATGTGTGCTCCTGGATTATGGCAGAAAAATCCCCCCATAAATCTCTCTCTCTTTGTCTCTTTTTCTCTCTGTCTCTTTCTCCAGGTATGAGATCAGGGACGTACACCTGGTGGAGGAGAGCGTTCTGGAGAGCCTGAAGCTCAAAACCGACTTCCAGAACTTCAAGCCGAGACCTTTCAACATGCGGGAATTCTACGACCGCACCGGCCACAACCTCAACGACATGCTGCTGTCCTGCCACTTCCACGGCACAGAGTGCAGACCGGAGCACTTCAAAGTGGTGAGTTTCTCTCCTCAATTGGGTTTATTGTAAGGCTGTAAGCCCTCTGCATCAGGGGCGTCAGGAGCTGCCAGTAAATATTTAGAAGCTGGATTGCAAATATTAGAGCCAATGCTTCTTTTTTTCACACACATTACATTTTGGCCTCTTTGTTCACCCTTTTTAGCTTTTCACACAATGTTCACATCCAACCAAAGCCCACGCAAATGAGACTGGTCAGTAGAGGCCAGAAAACAGAAAAGATGAAGCATCAAAAGGTTTAAACTTTCATGTTTTTTCTGTAGATGCTATTCAGGTCCTGGACCATTAGAAAGCATAAAATACTAAATAGGTTGCAAGGAATTATTTCACTCTGAAAGCAAAGTAGGAGTAGCTGGTGAGAAGTTTTCAACCCCTTGTCACGGTCATGAATGCCATTTTAATTTCAAGGGTCATAATCTTTTCAAGCCATTATTTTTAAAGGGTGAAGTCATTACGCAGCTGACAAATTTAATGAATTTTGGGATATCAGATGACCAAGTAAGTTGGTATATTAAAGGAGTGAAATTTGAATTCATGTCCTTTAAATATTTGCTTTTTGCATTAATCAAACATTTGACATAATAGTGCCTGAATGTTTGATCAGCTTGTCAAAATCAGAAACTGGTTGGACGGAACCGGGCCTTTAAATAATGGATGATGATCAAGAAGTTAAAGGTTGTTTTGTTTTGCTGTTGGTTTGAAATGAAGCTGGAGAATCTGGAGGAAGTTATTAATTAATTACTGCACCCACTGTGCAACATACTAAATCATCCCACAGCATCATGCTAACACCGCCTTGCTACTTGGTGCAGTGCTTTTGCTTTTGACAACCTCACCATCACGTCTTCCAAACATATTTTTTCATCATTTTTTCTCCTTTAATCATTAAACTCTTCTCCAGAAGACAGTTTGCTTTAATGGAGCTACCATTTCTGTTTTTACCATCTTATTTCTGTTTATACACTCTCAGTGCTTGGTGATGTAAAACACACTCTTGTTCCAGCTGCTTTTGGATCATGGGTTTTTCCTGAACATCCCAACCAAATTTCTGTCATCTCGGAGTTATTTTATTAGACTTTGTTGTGAACATGTATAGTGGACCCTGCCAATTTGTGCTGCAGACTTTGTGGATTTATCTATCCGTTGTTTTTTCTCGTGGAAATGTTTCAGCGAAGTCCGACCACGGCGTTGTTTACTTTAAAATGGAGGTCTGTGATGAATTTGTTAAAACTCTCCAACCAGTCACTGAGAAACATTAAACTTGGATCATAGACTAGAATGAAGCAACTGCTAAAGTCATCACCTCTGCAGCTTAATTTATGTGCCGCCCCTTAAACTGAAGCGGTATTAATTAGATATATTATTAACATCTGCCCACACAGATGTTTCACCAGGATAAACTACTGGAGGCAGAACTGAAGTGCAGATACCTTTCAGCTTAGTGTGGAGTTGTACAAAGCAGAATTAAGGTTATATTTTACGTGCTGCAGATTGTGAGCGTGTTTGGAAATGCAGATGATTTTCTTCACCTGCATAACAAAGAAAATCCCTAAAGTCCCGATGATAATTAACCTGGGTTGCAAAGTTTCTCCAAGAAATCCAAACCAGGCATGGCTATCTCTTCCTTTTTAAAAATTTGGTGAACATGAACTTGGTTTAATTTTTAATAGGGTTATTATTAAAATATCTAGTTCTTTAGATCATTTTTAGTATTTCCTTCTTTTTCGCTTACATTTTTACAATATAGTTTCTGTTTTCACTCTTTGTGTAGAAGTCTGTAGGGAAAGAAATAAAACTTTTATCTCTTATGGTGCTGCTGAGTTTTCCCACCTGCTTGAGCGCTGCTGTTTGTTCAGTAACAACACTGCTGGTGCTTTCAGCCTTTCTGCCGGTTTAAAATACTGAAAACTTTATTGTATTTATTTATTTTAGCTGGACATTTTAACCGTCAAAATGACCCAAAATCAAAAACACAAATTTTCACCTTGTGCTGTGTAGATATTAAAGGATGTTCTTAATTTCTAGTCTTTGAAAACAGACGAAACACTCTAAAATTAGATTGTGAACTTAATTACATCAAATATAAATTGCAGTTCTTACTATTTTCTTATTTTTTCTGACTGGATCTCATCCACTGAGTTTGCTTAGATTTCAACACATTACATCCACACTAAACTTATTCTATTTTATTGGTTTCGTATGTCATAGACCAACAAAAAGCAGAGTATAAACATTATTTTACCAATAAAAATATCTTAGCTTTGCATTTGGTTTCATCCTCCTTTAGTCTGACAATTCTAAATAAAATTTTATGTAACCAATGCCCTTCAAAATTCAACAAATTAGTAATTCTCAATGTTGGTTCAATTAATTTTCTCAATATTACAAAGTTGTAAACCCACCAAGAAGAAGAAGAAATATCCGAAATTTAGAGTCCGTTTGATTATAAACTCCACAAAGCACATATTTATGGAAAAGCAAGAAGATTTGTCAGAAGTTATGTAGGGTGCAGAGCAATAATGTTAAAGACAGGGATCTAGATTTATCTTAGATTATTTTCAGGGCTTTTGCTTTTTAGTTTGTGGATCTTTAAGTCTTATCTCAGCTCATTCTGCTTTAATCAGTCTCCTCCTTTATTTCCCTGCTTTGTCCTCTGATTAGTTCATCTGGTTCCTTTGTGATTTTCAGTATTTAGGTTCCTGGTTTTTCATTATTCATCGCTCGGTTCTTCCGTTTAACATCCACGTTTGATGACCTTCTCTCCCTGCGGTTTTCCCTGTAAGTTCCTCTTATTTTATTAAAGCCACAGTTTTCTCTCCATTTGGGTCCGTTCTAATCTCAACCATGACAGCATCCTTTTCCGTATACTTACCAGCTCTCTGCTACTTCTATTAATTAACAACAAAATAAAAGTGTGTGGTTGTATTGTGACAAAATGTACTCGTTTATGAGGAGAAAGATTAATATATTTAACTAACAAACTAGCAAAATAATGAAAACTGAAATAAATAAAATGAGTAATTCAAGGAGAAAAACTATTTCTCACTGGAACTATATTGTGCTTTTATAAAACTAACTAAAACATATTCAAATTATAGATATAATATCCTCCGATTTCGTGTTTATGAATCTATTTATTTCGCTGCTGGTAAATTACGGTAGTTCATACTTGGTTCTTATGCCAGTCGGCAAAATGGCGACACTAAAATCTGAGAGAAAACTTCAGCGTCATTTGGTTGTCCAATAATAATTTAATAATTTTTTATTAAAATGTGGTCTTCTGTTGAATAATCATTACCTAATTGATGTAAATATAATCACAAATACTATTCTTTTAACCTTTTTTATTTCAGCACCTAAAAAATAACCAAAGTATGAACAAATTAAAACTACTACTTTAGCTAATAAAAACTAAATTAAAACTAAATTATGTTTAGTTAATAATAACTAATAAAAACTACCAAACACAATTAAAACTAACTGGATTACACAAATAAAAAGTCACGACAAAAAAACTACTATAACCCTGATTACAGGAGAAATGTTTTCTTTAGCAGAAACATTCTTCATTTTTTATAAATCTCTGTACATCATGGTGTCAAACTCATTTTCATTTTGGCCCAAGTCAAGATCACGAATGCTCTTAAAGGGCCGGTTGTGCCAGAATGTGTTGATAAAACCTGTTCACAAACTGCTAAAATATCAATGAATTATTCAAATTGAATAATATTATTGAACATCTTTTCAGTCCCTCTGGGATTTTGTGATTCTTTTTGCTATAAAAATCAAAGTAGAAATATTTGCGATATTTGCGCTTATTTACGGTAAATGCGACTTTTTATTACTCACTGTATAGTGACTCTATTCTGACATCAATTAAAGCTGAGGCAGCTGCTTAGTACAAGTAAGAAAGTTTTGACAATTTTTGAGAAAAATCTGCAGTAAACTCCCAACTGATTGATGAAATTAGTCATTAAACAGATAAAAACTGCATTGATTTGATTGAAAACATAATATTTAATCACACTTAGTGTCTAGTCTCGACTCTAGAGGGCCACATAAAAAGCTGTGGCGGGCCGGATTTGGCCCCCGGGCCTTGAGTTTGACACCTGTGCTGTACACACTTTGACATAAAACCTTTGTAATAAAGAAATATTGAGAACTATAACTGAAGTTAGCATGTTGGAGCAAGTCCACTGATTTTCTAATGCGACTCAGTGTTCCTGCCTGCTGCTTTTGCAGACAAAGTAATAAAGTTTCATAAACTGTGACCACCGTTTAACTTGTCTTCAAGTTGCGTCATAACAAGGCCTCTAATGAGTTTATTTTTCCCTGAAGTGAGAACAGGAAGCGTAATTTCCACCACCAAGCGGTCCCTGTGAGTCGTGGGAGGAGGCTTGTGGTTGTGTGGCGCTTTAATGATGCCAGAGCAGAGAGCATGTCTCCTTAACCCGAACGTTGCATCACTTCTCTGCACCGATGGGCACGTCTTTTCCAACATTTGATTAGTTCTGCCTCGGCTCTTTCAGATGCTGAAATATGAAATGTGGAGACGTGAACGCCTGGAACATGAGGCTCGCCTCTGATTCCTGAAGCATCTCGCCGATCTCTCCATGTTTCAAATAAATCGAAAATAATGACAGCTTCTCGCAGTTGGATCAGTCCAAGAATGATTCTCCCATTCCTTTCCTTTTTTTTATTTTATCAAAATGTAATAGAGGCTGTAAGGAAGGGCTGAGAAAATTAAATTTGGCAAGAACAGAGTGACAGCGGAAAGGTGCTCAGCCCCTGGAGAGGTTTAAGGTCTTGATTTCTTTCCTCTTGTCATCCTTTTCTAATCTACATCACATCACATCCACCAAACTGTAAAACACACTTCCTTTGAAGGCCGCCTTTGATGCAAGGCATTGTTAATCTTTACGGCGTTCCACGGCAATGTGCCTGATGAATAAAGAAAGAACTATATCCCAACTGGCTGATCTTTGTGAAAAGATCAAACCGAGAAATGAGGCCGATAAGTCTCTGCCTCATGCTGTTTGTTAAAAGAGCGCAAAATCAGCTCTCAAATGGTTTAACGGGATCTGCTCTGTTTTAAATAAATAAGGTAAAAAAATGTCTCCAAGACAATTTTTGAAACAAATACTGAAATAAAGAGTATGAGCCCTTTTTAATATATTAAAAAAGGGTTTATTTATTATAATTTAGCTGTGGTTGATAAGTGGAGTCCCTGCAGAGGAGAAATACACCGTCATTGTTTGGACTTGACAGGTTTAAGAATATTTTTTGGGAAATATAGCTTGAGTTTAATTAAAATTGTAGTGGATGTTTTCCTTTTAATGAATGCACTAAAAAACTGAGCTGCTGCCAAATTTACCAACCTATAAATCTCAGTCATTAAAATGCTAAAACGTCCCACTGACTTTGACAGAAAAGAGTGCTGAGCTATCAGATTCAGAAGTGTGAGCGAGGCACGATAATGACGTAGTAAACAGGACGTGTCAAGCTTTTTATTTTAGACATGCATTAAAAGATGCAACTGTTTCTTTAATGTTTATTGGTCTTTAAGAGGAGAAAATTACATTATTCTGCCATTCTCAATACATTACTTGAAAATGGTCTCAAAACAACAATTGGGACAATTTATCCACCAGCTACATTTGTTATTGTGACAGGGCAACCCGTCAGTCCTGTGATAGTCAGACTCCTGCAGAAACGTTCCCACCTGATCAAGTTTCTTTTTCTGAAAGGGAGGGGGATTTTACACACTAAACTAACTTGTTAGATAAATAGAAATAGGTACATAAAGAGAAAACATTTTGAAAGCTAAGAGCAACCGGAGTCATTTGTGAAGTCCTTTTGCTCCGAGCTGCTCTCTGAGGACTGGATAAACGCTTTGCCAGTTGCAGAAGAGTTATCAGAAGCCCCCAGCGCCCCTCCTGAGCTCCTCAGCGTTTGAGGAGAATCATCACGGCTAATTGGACTCTAAGGTATTTCTGGTGTTGACAGCAAACTGTACTCATTTTACAACCCACTCACCAGTGAACTCTAGCAAAGGGGAACCAAGAGAGAGTCCCACTCTGACAAGAGCTTCTCTTGGTCTAATGCCTGGCCCTTTTTTGTTTGTCAAGGAATCTGACAGCTGTACCCCGGGAATAGATGTGCGTTTGTGAGCTCCCGCCGTGCTGCAGAAGTGACAGTTGCCTTCTAATTTCTGTACTCTGATTGCAGCTGTCATGTCTCAAGTAAGAAACATGCATTTGGAGATGCTGCAGACAAAATGAAAGATATGTCAAAAAAAAGAGAGGAGGCAGCCCTGGGAAGCTCTGGATTTTTATATTTCATGGCTGGAGATGTGTTCAGAAGTCCTGCTTTAAAATTAGACATGCAAAACTTTAAGGATAATTCTGCCCACTTTAAATTCTTTATATTTTGGCTATATATCTACACTCCTTAAACCCTAGTGTTTAATGAATTTTAGAGAAATCTAGAGGTGAAGACTTTCTGTCTTGATGTGACCATAAGTTCTGGATTTTCCAGCTCACATTTACAGTTTATAGATTAGCTTTCCTGTGTCTGTGGAGGAGAAACAGGCCCACAGCATCACAGAGCCGCCATCAGACTTAAAAATGGGAATAGTTCAAATGTTGACATGAAAGAAAGAGCCAAATGACAGAAAGATATCCTAAGGACAGAAAAACAGAATAAAAAGTGAGACATGGGGATTAAAACAGATGGATCTGACAATAGCTGAATGCAAGTCAGGAGTATAAATACAGCTGAGGATTATTACTGGGACAGAGAGGGGAAAATAATTGACTGAAATAGACATAAAGAATTATTAAAACTATAACTAACATGAAAGAAACATATAGAATAACAAAACATAGAAACAACTCAAAATATAAAAACCAGAACTCAGGAGAAACTGAGCTTGAATTTTGACAGATCATAGCAGAATGAGAAGCTTTTCCTTATATTCAGTCTTCGTTTTACGTCAAACCCCTCAACTGTTTGTTAAAGAAAATCTTAATCTACCCATAGCAGTTCCAGTTACGTTCAAGTTAAAAAAGAAAATTTTTACATTTGTGATAAAAAACAGGACAAAACCAATCAGTTAGCTTGTAGGTGGTGTTTACTTTGTTGCTATGAAGACTTGGTAACAAGAGACCAATGTTTACTGCAGGTCCCTAAAAGTGGACTTTGGAGATTTTGTTTCACCTCCATTGCTGTCCTGCTGACTATTAGTGCTGACAAGATAAATGTAGTTTCTCCTGCAGCCTAGAGGCCAGTGACCAAAAGAAATGGGCCTCTGCAATACTTCATATTTATTCCCCAGGGGGGGAAAAGTTGTATATTACTAATTGTAGGTTCCTAATTAGGCATAAGTTTTACGAGTTTTATACATCTTTACTAGTGGTGCCAATAAATGTGCCTGGTGCTGTATTCATTTAACCAACTGAAGGGCTTTTGGTAATGATGTATTTTCTCATGCTACCTTCAGGGAGTTGATTCTTACAATGCCTTGGTATGAACTGACCCAGTTTCAATATGGAACATATGAAGTGTCTGGAAAATAGTCAGCAGGACTCTGCACTGACTGCAGAAGTGGATTTCAGTGGCACTGAAAGTTTTATTGGGCCGTAGGATTGCTGTTGTACAGTAGACACACTCAGAGTGTCTAATTAATTATTTGACTGCTGGAGAGTTCATGTACTGATGATCTCGAATTCTTAAGGAGTAACCCTGCAGGGGACACTGAGCTCAGATTTCTCTGACAGCTTCTGCAATCTGGGGAGTTGGAATAGAGCCAAGCTCAAGCTGGATGGTGTCTCATATTTCATTTGGCAAAAATATTCTTAAGGCTTGCACCTCCTCTGGGTTTTTAGGGCTCGAGGTGACAGATGTGAAGCACAGCCACCACCCAAATCACCCAGCGGCTTTGGGTCAGCACAGCTGCTCTTCGCAGTCTGGCTTCTGAAACTGTCATCGTGTGCCGGCTCTTGGTGATGGTGTTTATTCTGGCTTTTCTTTCCTCTCTCTGCCAAAGGTCTTTGACAGTTTTCTGCATTTACCCTTCATCATTTTTCCTGCACAGCAAACTCCTCACATCCTCTCCCATGGGCATGACGATGCTCATTATGCTTTCATCTCTCGTCTTCATTCTCGCTCTCTCTCCTCCTCTACATCACTTCTTTGCCCTCCTCTTTGTTCTCTCCGCTCCTATTATACACTCCTTTGACTTCCCAAGTCGCAAGCTTTTGTTTAAGTAAAAAAGATAAAAATGCTAAACATTGGGATGAGCAGAATTAGACAATAAACAGGAAATTAAATTTCCTCCTTCCACCATCAGCAGCACAGTGATGAACTTATGAACACCTTTGAGAGATTAATATTTCCCCCACAGTGATGAAGAAGAGGTATTTACTGCTGACCAACCTCAAACAGTGATTGCTGCCACATTACCCAGGTCGCCGTAAACCCCCAGCACAAATAATAAATGCTTTATATTAAAGTCAGACTTTATAACAAAGCCCAAAGCACTACTTTATTACAATTATTTTAAGTTGACGATTAATTGATAAGCAGCCATTTTCTTAAAAACCTGAGTTTTCTCTTGTATCAAGAGGTTTCACCATCTTTCCAAAACATAAACCTTTTATAATATGCTGGACTTACAAAAGAAATCATAAAATTTTAACATTATTTTGTGTCAACTGTAATAAATACTGACTGAATAAACAGAAAATTATGGTTTTCTTACGTTTGTTGGTTTTTGGATGATAAGCTGATGCTGCTTCGTCGTGCAGCTCGGCTGAATGAGCGTTATTAAAATTAAACTTATGGAGCTTGTTGAGTGTTTATAGCTAAAAAAAATAAATAACTGCACAACATTCTGCATTTTGCATCCCTCGCCAGACTCCGTTTGGACCGTTTTCTTTTACCATCCTAGCATCGCCCCACTATCTTTATTTCTCTACCAACTGGCTCCGCTTAAGAAAGACCAGTGGTGCCCTCTTCTGGATGGCAGTCGAACTACAACACCAAAAGGAGTCTAAGTGGGTGTTTTTAGTAAATCGATTGGAACTAATAAACATTTAATTGACAATTAATTATAAGTCGATTCCTTATTTGCATCCCTAAATAGGACATTAGACACTCACCCACCCCTAATATGCAGATGAAATCCCCCTACTCAGTATTAAATCTGAAAATTTAGCTATTTGTTTTGTCTCAGATCGGTTATTTGGCTTCATTTACAGTCTTAATATTTCAAACACTTTACTTATGCACTAATTAGTTGATTTTGAGTGTTCTTCCCTCAGTTCAAACATCCACACAGAAGAGTGTTGCTTGTGGTGCTGATGTTTACTGTAGGAAAATACCCCAGGGTGTGCCAAAAGTAAAATTCTGTCACCAACAACTTCATGGTGTGTCTCTAGTCAGTAAAGCTAATAAAAAAAATCTTCATGTAAAATTATTTCAGATCAGTTATCTACAAATATTGATCTCATTCATTCTTCCAATTAAACTCCAACATTCGCTTCAATAATCCCAAACAAATCTGCTCATCCAAAAGACATTTTGGTTCCTCTTTGTTTTTGGGGAGGTTTTGCTACAGCATCTCAATGTCTGATTTTAGGATGGATCAGTGTTGCTGCCTTCGCGCTTTGTGTCTCTGATGCCAAGATGGGGGAACACTTTTTACGGAGACATCTCAGACCGAGGAAGAAGGACAGTGGGGCTGAAAATAGCATTTGGCTGGCTGCACCGCTGTGCACATGGTTTATTCATTCTGAGGATTAGTGCAGGTGACTTAAGGGCCCAGTTCTGTGTGAACTGGTGGCAGGCTTGCAAAGGGCTATCTGGTACTGAGACGGACTGGTTGGACTGGGGAGGAATGATGCTGCAGTTCAGACTGTGAGGCATTGCTGCACTCAAGCGACCACGAATCAGCCCTGGTGCATATTTTTAGAAGTTTCTGTTGGATGCTGGCTAGTCACTTTCAATAATGAGAATATTTAGTCATGGTCTGAAATTGTTGTTTTCTCGTGAGCAGATTTAGAAGTGAACTCGGATGCAGGATGCATGAATCATGGAGGTTGAAAACTTGTTAAAGTTTGAAGGATAAAAATCCTTCATCCCAAAGAAGAAAACACTGAATCAAAAATAAAAATCTGAAATCAAAACCAAAGTACACAAACGCCAACTAAGAACAGGAATACAGTGAAGCCCTTAAGAAAAACACTGAGATTTTTATAGAGGCATAACTTATGCATCACTTCATCTTCTGTCTATGACCCAAAAAATGTTACCCTAATCCCTTAAAAGCGCCACAAGATCTGGACCAGATAAAACTAACACAAAAAATATGTCTTTTCTAATACATGTTTTCAATCTGATAGCTTTATGTAATGTTTTAGACTGACAGCAGCATGATATAATTCATTATTGTGGCATTTTCCTCACCTCTTTCTGTCCCATCTTTACTAGGAACGTTGAGATGTAAGGTAGCGGTGAGCTAACATGTAGAGACATGCAGAAAAAAGGTGTCCTAAATACGTCTGAAAGTCCAGGACAAAAAGGCCCAGAGGAACAAGATCTTACTTAAACTTGATCTCATCACATCTTAAGCAGCATGTGGAAAAGAATTGGGAGGATAAAAGAGGATTGTTCATGGAGTTGTTTGAACAGATGTGACCTTTACAGAAGTCTTTTAGTCAGCTTTGACACTCAAACGAGACCAGTTTGTAAAAAGACTAATACCATATCTCCTGCAAACACTGCTTATGTAACCTGATTGTATTTCTCTTTTGTTATAATTACACAAAATGTCTTTTTCTTGGTTATTTGTATTGTTCCTTACCTGACTGAAACACCTCTAAAAATCTCTGTCATTGTTTTAACTGTGTTACTTTAAGATGGGAAACCCCTCCTTTTTATTTGCAATTTAGGTGGGGGGAAATAAACTGACTTTTAATAGGAGTAATAAAGCTTCCAACCTTAGCAGAAGAAATTGAAGTAAGTATTTTTCATCCCACCAGAGGAAATTTGACCCATATTGCTGCAAACAGTGGCAGATTTGTGCATAAACCGGCTACTTAAGTCATAATATGTATCACAAATAATGTCAGTTCAAGTTTTGAATTTTGATTTTCTTGTATCGTGTGAACTTCTTAGTGCTTTCCAAGTTATTTTCCTCTTGGTAGCCAACATAAGCTTGCTGGTCAGACATTTTCTTTCAGGATTTTCTAGTAGAGAACAGTGTTTCCATCAGGTATAGTCATCTAGTTCCTGCAGCACCAAAGCAGCACCAAACCATCACAGTAATATCAGATGTCAGGTTGCCAGCTTAGTTTGGGTATTGTTCATTTTTCCATAGTAAATGTAGCTTTTTGTACGCTGTATTTGTCAAACTACTTGGATGATTAGAAGCTTGTAAGCGTGGAAAAAAAGCACAAAGAGAAATATGTAATGGGACAAATAAAATTTTATGACATTGTATCTTACTCAACACAGCAACAGACTCCCATCTTCCACTTTCTGGCTATTTGAAACAGAACATCTTTCTGAGATGATAGAGTAATGCTAGCATGTTTACTCTGCAATGGATATGAACTGATGACAATTTAACTTGTAATATCTTTCTAGGTAATTCCAGGCAATTGTCTGCAGACAAAACATCCACAAGTTTCCTCCTGCATCATAAACTTGTCACTGTTTTAACCGTCATAAAATTTATTTACTTGTGTTTCAGAAATCTGGCAGATATCATCAACAGTTTAAGTAAATTATGCCAATCAAGCCACCTCATTTCTGAAACACATCTGACTTGAGAGCCTTTATGAAAGTGCTACAACCAACAACAAAAAAAACAACAAGATTAGACAAAAGGTTACAGCATCCAACTGATTCAAAATCCCAATGTTTTAATTTGTAGCAACAGTGCATCAATAAAAACCGGACTAATCAGATTTACTTTCCTTTTTTTAAAAGAGATGAACAAGCAGATGAGCATTAAATGAAAGATTTCCCAAATGCAAATGAAATTAAACTAGAATCCTCCGAGCAGTTGTATAGTTAAAGCAGGTTATTGAGCGAGATGCCCACAGACACACACCATCTCCCCTCAGTAATCCTGTATTATAAAGGAACACGTACTGTAAACACTGCTGATTGATAGCAGACAACAAGTAAACCGGTAAACAATCAAATAATCCTGCCACAGTACAAACAGGCGCTGGCAGAGACATGAGAGCTGAGAGAAGCAGCTCGGCATTTTCAAACAAATCCTGCTTTCATGTGTTTTTTTTTTTTTTCCGTTTGTGTAAAAAGCACACAGGAGCTGTGGGCAGACAGACGAGGGGGCCTCTGTGTGTAACAAGGTCGCAGAGATGGACGCAGGGCAAGGCAAAGTGAGAAAGGACAGATGGGAGCAGCTGTAGTGACAGGTGAGGATGTAGCCGGTACGAAGTGCGCCGCGGCCAAGGGCTCGGCATGAGGCAAGGGCGAAAGGATGAAGGAGAAGGAAAAAGAGCGGGAGGCATTTTGGCCAGCAAAGAAAAAAACAAACTAGAATTATAATATGAAGAGTTGGAAGAAGAAATACTCTGGTTGTCTAACACTAACACAGTACTACTGAGTATTTATTATGCAGGAATATTCTCTCTCCTCATATTAAACACATTTATTAGTGTGGGTACTGGTGGTCTGCTTGACTAATTATGTAGTTAAAAACAAGGATATTTTTTAAAAGCATATAATAAATTAAAGGGGACCTAATGTAATTCTATTTGGGTCTCGTTTTTTGTTAAAATTTTTGTTGGTGCCTGGAATATGAGCCGTTTAACAAAAACCTTCTGAATTTAAAATCACAAATCAGCAGGCACTGCCCGTCACCTAGCAACCTTAATGAAGCCGAGGCCTTTACCTAACAACCCCAGTGAATATCAGCACGTCACCTAGCAACCTTAATGAAGCCGAGGCCTTTACCTAACAACCCCAGTGAATATCAGCACGCCACCTAGCAACCTTAGTGAAGCCCAGGCCTTCACCTAGCAACCCCAGTGAATATCAGCACGTCACCTAGCAACCTTAGTGAAGCCCAGGCCTTCACCTAGCAACCCCAGTGAATATCAGCACGTCACCTAGCAACCTTAGTGAAGCCCAGGCCTTCACCTAGCAACCCCAGTGAATATCAGCACGTCACCTAGCAACCTTAGTGAAGCCCAGGCCTTCACCTAGCAACCCCAGTGAATATCAGCACGTCACCTAGCAACCTTAGTGAAGCCCAGGCCTTCACCTAGCAACCCCAGTGAATATCAGCCCGTCACCTAGCAACCTTAGTGAAGCCCAGGCCTTCACCTAGCAACCCCAGTGAATATCAGCCCGTCACCTAGCAACCTTAGTGAAGCCCAGGCCTTCACCTAGCAACCCCAGTGAATATCAGCCCGTCACCTAGCAACCTTAGTGAAGCCCAGGCCTTTACCTAGCAACCCCAGTGAATATCAGCCTGTCACCTAGCAACCCAAGCAGAAATCCAGCACGCTTAATTATTTTACTAATATACTGTGTTACATTTACATGAGTAGCTTTTTGGACAAATGTACTTTCCTAATTAGTTTTTATTACTCTTTTACTTGGGAAATATTTCTATGAACCATTGCTACTCCTACTTTGAGTAAACGTTCTGGATATTTTACAAAACAACTTCAATGAAAGAAAAAACATATTTTAATCAAAAATGTATGAGACACAGACACACACATGGATACTTATTTTAAATATAGACTTGTATTTGTTCACAATCTTTGTCGTTCTCATGCTATTTTCTGAGCCCACTACTTGTAGATAGTGAATATACAGTCGACAGCTTACATCACTGATAGAAGTATTTTACCCTTTTCTAACATACAGTACTTATTACCTATTGTAAGTATTAGTTCTATGTGTTTATTTATTGAGAATAATTGTTTCTCCTGGCTGAATTTGTTATTTTGTTATGTATTTGCATTAATTTAGTCTTTAAAATGTAAAAATTTGCACATAATTTTATATTTTCATCAGTCTGATCTCATCGTTATTAAATATTACATCATTGACTATGATTAAACAGTTACTCAGTATTCAACAATTGCTTCTTACTCTTACCTTAATAATTTCTTGGGTAGCTTCTTTTTACTTTTACTTGAGGAAAAATAAGTTGAAGTAGAGCTTGAGTACAATTTTTAGGTACCAAACAGTCATGTTTTAGGACTGTGGGAGGAAGCTGGAGTACCCAGAGAGAAACCTTTCCTGCATGGGAAGGACATTTAAACTGTATGTAGAAAAATCCTGGGCTATTCACTATTTATTGAGAAACAAATCCTGAATGTATTTATCTGTCTGCCATGGCCATCCGAGTCTGTGAATAATGCTACCGCTGCTCTTGTCTGAAGTTGACATGTTGGAAAGGTTAACCAATCAAATGCCTCTTTGACAAGTACTGCAGTGCAGCACAGAAAATAATAAAAAACATAAGAATACAACAAGAGTACTCACTCCTGACAATGTATGTGTGGACATCCTTTAGAGTAATAGTTTGTCGATCCACTTTTTGATTAAATTTAAACATTCAGTTTTCTTTGCTTGCCGTTTATCTGGATCTCCCAGCTTGACTCGAAGTGTTAAAGCTTTTCAAATCTAACATATTGTCAGGATATGATTTAAGTGGCTGATTCAACTTTATTGAGATGAAACTGTCATATTCACTTAGAAACAATACTAAGGTTTTAACTCAGGAAGAGTTCAGAAATACTCTTCTAAGATAAAATTAATTGTGAGTGGTGCTGAGACAAACTTGTTATAAAAATCTGTGGTCCACAGACCAATTCAGGAATGAAGTAAATTACCTAAAAACAGAGATTTAAACAGTACAGTTCTTTTTCTAAGGCTGCACTGAATTCTCATTTATTAATATTTTTGTATTTTATCATTTGGAACCTACAAAGATTAGTACCTTGGTGGAAATTAATGGGGATTTCTAATAACTTATGCAACCACAGTATCAAGCCAGATTCCAATTTTCTTTGTTGTTTGTTTTAAGTGGAACGTTACGTTTTTGTTAGTCAGTTCCACATTTATTTATTTATTTATTTACTTATATAATTAAACTATGAGCTATAGAAAAATATTCTGTAGTGATTTATTTCTTCCGTTTTTAGCAAGCAATGTAAAAGAGCAGGAGGTGGGAGGCTTTTATTTTTAGCCAGTGAGCCTAAACGGAGTGGCACACATGGACACATAAACATGAAGCAAACCGCAGATTAAAAAATAAAAAGAAACAGTGGCAGGATACAGTCGTATTCAAAACGAGAGAAACTGCAGCCACCCGCGAGAAAGCCTCGGAGACTGATTAGTATTTCCTGGATATGCCAATGCACTTTCTTTTCTTATCAGCCTCAGAGTGGCATTTCCACTGCAATTACCGAGCTAATCAGTTAACCAGCAATGGCTCCATTTCCGTTTGTTGTTTCTCTCTTTTTTTAAAAATTGGTTTACGGGAAATCAGAGGTTTCCTGGCTGATGTTCCCTCTGCTCGCTGCCAGGGAAGCCGGTGTGTTTGTGTTTGATTTGTTAGGACCTTGTCATCACTGGATGCTGAAGTTTCCTGAAAGATTTTATGATTATGACATTTTGTATTTATGGCACTGCAGACTGACAAGAGGGAAGTGGATAAAGAAAAAGACATATAGACGGTGACAGGAGGAAAGGGAAAAGAGAAACCACTAAGTTTTTTGGCAGTAAAAACGGGAACTTTCTGATTAACTTAATTAGAAAACATCTGATAATCATTTGTTAGGTGCAGATATTTAATTCTCACCCTACAGAGATTGCTGTAAGGGGCATTTTTACGATGAGTTTCCACTTTTGCATGCTGCTATTCCAGAAATTCCCCTTTTCTTAAAACTATTGTAATCATTGTTAACATTGCATCAGGCTCTTGCTTATGCATCAAGTGAAATTGATTGCTTAAGGTGACAAACTCACCACTGACAAAGCTCTTATATCTGCAGTCCCCCACAGCTCTGCTGAGCAATTGAACTTTCAGGAAACAGCTATCATTTACAGCCCACATTCATGCTGTTCCGGCTCACTCTTAGTGCTTTCCCTTTTCTCTGGGAAGAGTCTGCAGTGGGAAAAAAACTACTTGAAGATGGATTGAGCTGTGCTGAGTTTAGTAGTTAAGGTGACAAATGTTTCTTTTGGGGATTGGTTGAAGAGCAAATCCGATATCAAAGGTCCTCCTTAAAGCAGGGATCCTCAGCACTCTTTAAACGTCTGGCAAAGTATTTATTTTTGCTTGGATCATTTTCCAGGTTGAGGTGAGTAAAGAAAAGTGAACACAGAGTGTGGGAAAAGTTTTCAGACTTTATTCCATAATCTAAAAGAAAATCTCTGAGTTTCTGTAACATAAAGTGTGTTTTTATATTGATTTATATTTAAATATCATACTTAGAGTTACCACCACAAATTGCACTGGTCATTTTGTTCTTTGACTTATTGACAGAGAAATACACCCTAAAGTTTTTGGTTGGTTTTAAAATACTAATCACATATATTGAAAATATAAGTTAATCCTGCTGATATAAATTCATCAGACTGATAAAAGATTAGCAAAGGGTTTCTTTACCACACAGTTGAATTGTCTTGTTTCACGAGTTTAAGAACAAAGAGATTTAAAAACCCAACTAACTTAATGCTCAACAAACTTATAGACTTTTAAAATTACTTCCAAAATATAGAAAATCTGGAAATGAAGACATCAAGCTATAATTCCCAGCAGATCACATCTCCCATGAGATAAAGCTATTTTATCCTGACACGGCATGAGAGACTAATGATAAATATCAACTGGTGGTTTTGTTACCTAATGCATTAAACATTGTGTTCTCAGTCATTCAAAACTAAAACTAAATGTTTTTCTCAGCTGCCAGCTGGCTAAGCCACAGTTTAAACGCTCGCTTGATTGAAGCTCAATCTGTGCTGCTACATTTAATCAGCTCACAGGCGCCGTTATTCACCAACTTCCTTTATTTTGAGTGTCAGATGTGAAGAGCTTTAATATCAGTGGAGTGGACAAATATATGATTACGGCAATTCAGATCAGACAAGTGGCCCAATGAAAGAGCAAAAATGCTTTGTTTTTATTAAGATAAGTTGCAGACAAATCAAGTGGTGACAGGAGGTCTGTTTTTTGTATTGTTTTGTTTTACTGGATGTCAAATACGTTAGAGGATAAATTAATATCAGTCACAGCAAATATGATTCTGCTTTATAATAAAACTGAATGAAAGCCATTAATCTTGGTGGCTTGCAGTGGCATCAGGTAAAACAGGGATTACTGTTATTGAGTAATGTTCAGACAGCCAGCTGGAGTGGAGCGCATCTGTGTGGCTGCGGTTAGCAGTGACAGATCTATCTGAGAAGGTAAATTGATTCAGCGTTGCACGTTTGCTCCCTGTTGGTCCAATACGCAAAGCTGCAGCTGAGACGGAGTTGTCAGGTGTGCCGCCTTGTCTCTGTCTTTGTCCTCGGGACGACTGGGACCTGTTTAAGGTAGCAGTTGTCGCCGTCTGGCCCCTGCAGATGCTGCTGTCTGCGCCACAGGACCCTGCTGGCCCGACTGCATCTCCACCTCTGCCTCGGCAACAACCGTGTTCAAAACGAGACTCTGACACTTCATTTCAAAACATCTTTCACATATAACACGACATTTCCTCCGGAAAAACTCACTTGAGAAAAAAATCATCTAGTAGGGGAAAATGAAAACGTATAAAAATGTGCAATAACCTGATAGCAGAAGTGTACACAGCTTAAAATTTTGCACATTTTTATACTTCCATTTGGGTTTCTACTGCTTCTAAAAATACATCCGTCTTGGTATCTGGAAAATGAGCCATTTCAATATCAACAGCAACAGCCCTGTCAACTAGCAACCCAAGCTGAGCTCCAGCACATTTGGTCAGCTGGTTTTACTGCTGTATTTGCTGTGCAATGGCTGCTGGAAAAGACAAGTGTTTTGTTGTTGACCTAACATTCAGAAACCACTTACTACATTCTTGTTGGTTGTGCTGGAGGCTCTACTTCTGCTTTTCAAAAGTGTATGGTTGTATAATTGTGCATCTGTTTGCAGCCATTTTCAGATGCGAGTTTAAACGTTGAGTTGGGCGAGCGGCCAGCAGCAGCTTATTTGGATTAAAAGTGACAAGAGACTCTAAAAAAGCTAGGCAGAACTGACCAGGTGAAATCTCATTATCTTAGATTGATTTTATGAAAAAAAATTAATTAAAATGGTTTGTAAAGCCCAAGAAAACATTATAGGTCACATTTTTTACTTTGTTGAAGCATCCTGTGATTAATTTTGAATATTTTGTCTTTTTCTGTTCACACTGATTGCGCCTAATGTGAAGTAATGATTAACTTTCCTGTCTCAACCTTTTGCATTATTTAACTAAAGCCGTAGCTTTCAGAAAGGTTTCCGAGAATCAGAAAGATCTCAGTGAAAAAGTATCAGTCAGTAGAAAAGCACAACATGTCTTAACATAACATTTATTTTCCAATGAAGACAGTCATCAATAATTATTGAAAACATCAGATAACAGTGGCATTGCAAAAGCTGAAATTATTAAATATGAATGCATAAGAAAGATCACATCTTTCCAGTTGAAGAAAACACCCAGGCCTGGATAAAATGTCCCAAAATTGTACGGAGCAGTGTGTTTGGGTCTGATATAAAGTTTAGGGGAACCATTTTGACCAAAGCAATTAATCAGATGCTTTTATTAAAGTGAATGAAATCATGAACAGTTTTGACCCAAAACCTTCAGCTGAAGGTAAAGAGGGAGAATATGTCAAATTACAAATAGTTATGACAATAGGAAAGGAAAACGTGTCTTTTGGAATGGCGTAGACCAAGTCTAGAACTAAATTCAACAGAAAACCAATGGGGTCACCTGAGGAGGGTTGTGGACAAAATATGTTCAAAATGTCTTCCTCAGATTTAGTGAAGTAAAAGATGAAATGAACCACAATGTTCTTTTGTTTTTGTTGTCTAACAAGTGGGAAAATGTGAAAAAGTTTTCAAATGGGTCATTAGTTGTGGGAAAACATTTCAACATGAGTGTGTATAGTTTCCAGATCCGTTTCAAGTCTTCAGTCAACCGATCCTGATGGTAGACGAAGCATTGCCACTTTTTGAGTTTTCGTTTTGTCTTTTTAAATCCAGCTTCTTAAAGGATTCACAGCTTATTGTTCAACAGAGTATGAGATTTGCACCTCAAAGCAGCCGAGTTGATGACATTTGATGACCTAAAGATGCCGTCAAAATGACCTTATGATTGTAAAGAGATCAAAACATGATGTTACATCAGGGCCAGCTGTCTGCTAAATTCTGTGACTCATTTCAATTTCATCACCCAGAGACTCATTCATTATTTTTTTGTGAAAAGACTGCGTGTTCCTGCAGCAGTTTGGGTCTCAACCGGCCACGTTTATGGAAATGAACCTCACATCCTGGCTTTAGAAAAGAAAAGTGAACATGTGCTGACCTTTGGTTTTCTTTAAAGAAGCCAGTACTCTTATAGTCATTTTACTTCCAAAAAGTCAGAATTTGTACTGTTAAAACGCATCAAAATGTCCTTGTTTTGCCCTTTTTAGATACATGATTTTTGCATTCATAAGTAGTTGAAAAAGAAATTTGCACTTACTAGTTCAGACATATCCTAAGTAGATTAAAGTATTAAAACTGTTACAGGTTTTTGTTTGCAAATTCCATGGATTTCTATTTTTCTTTGAGGTCTGACTCGCTGATTTAGATTTTGGCCAATTTTCTAGGATTACATCTACAACAAAAGAGATAGTTTATTTTAATTCAGCAATATTATAAACATTAAACATAAAGTTTAAAAAATGGGTTGAAGTCAATTTATTTCAGCAACTCAATTAACTAAGTGACACATTACATGTAATAGTGTTTTCAAGGTTTTATTTTTCTTAATTATGATGTTTTTCTCCTTTCAACTAATGAGAACACTTATTATTAGAATAAAAACACATATAATAGCAAAAAGAGGATCTAATTAAAAGCATATTTAATACAGAACAGAGAGCTGAATATGATATTTTTAATATCTACAGTATTCTTTCTTATGTTGAACATTTTCTTCCATTTTGCCACATTGCTGCTGGCGCACTTGAATCTCTCCACAAAGGCAGAAAATATTCTGTTCTGTTCTATTTAAGGTTATTATTTTTAAGAGGTACTTTTACTCGGACAAACTAGTTTTGTCAGAACAAATATCCTCGTTTACTGAATATGACCGTAATAAAAAAATGATAGGATTGCAAAATTATTCTCTTTTATTCATGAAAGTGTCACTTTCTAACCATTTTCTGATGGTTGATGCTTTTGTTTGTCTTTGCAAAGTTAAAAAAAGTGTTGGTTTTCGGTTTTAAGGCTATTAATGTACAGTAAAAATCAATAGGCTTGGTAAATTAATGATAAATACATTTTTTCTCACTAGTCAGCAGTGATGAAGCACTTATCAGCTCAGAGGTGAACTGAAGATTGGAAATTAGCTTTAGCATAATGCTGCAGCATAACTTAGAGAATTGTAACTAAACACAATAAGTATCTTATTAAAGGACTAGCAGTAAGTAGAGTTTTTGTTTTTATACTGGGAAATTACTCTAATGTTGCTCACATTCAGGGAGAGTCACTGAATGTGTCTATATATACATATGTCCTATTTTAAAATTATCAGCACTGCGTTGTCACCTCTGACACCTTATTAAGGACAGAGTTGTTTTAATTACACCCTGATATCAGTGAGTGGAGATAACTCTGAGTGGCAGGCATTATGGGCACCATTAGCATTTGAAGACAGACAAATGAGTTCCACTTTGTGGAAGTGGGCTGCATGCGCTCAGATACGGTGAAAGAAAGGAGGGATGCATAATGAAACGTTAGGAGAGGCAGAAAGCTGCTGGAAACCAGAGATAAAGATAATATTTATACAATTAAAACTGTCACTTTGGTCGAATAAAGTGAGCAAAAAGAAGAGAGTAAATTGGTGGTCAGGCTGCAGTTTGTCATGTTTGGATGTGTGGATGGAATAAAAAGAATATTTGTAAATTAAGAAGTGAATGATAGCTGCTACTTTTTCAATTTCTCAGCTCACTGTCACTGGTATGAAAAAAGGTTATTTCATGTTTCTTTCAAAAAACATTTACTGGGGAAATAATCCTTTCACTAAAAAGATGTGTTACTGTCTGTACTGCCATGTCTATCGATTAAATATATTTTCTTGCTATATTTTTAAAACCTAGGCCTCCATATTATTGAGCAGCTTTAACTCTACCAAGTTTTTTTTAAGAGTTGTGGCCTAAAAAACATAAAATTAAAGATGGCATCCATGCTAATCGTAAAGTTACTGTTATTCAAATTGTTTAATGCTACATAAACACGACTGTTTTTAGATTTTAAGCAGTATTTGAAAAGTTTTCCAGCATTTGTTGCTCATCAGTAGAACCATGTTATGGAGAGGCAGCTTTGTGGTGCTGAAAGTCCCAAACTGAATGCAGCATTACATTTGAAGTTTTAATATTTTTAATTCCTCCTTGTTTGTGTTGTTTGACCTTCACATGCGTCTAGAGCCAATCATTTTGGTCTGGTCTTCTAACGCCTTCCACTTTAATCAGAAATCAATTATATCTTATTGAAAATCAGTTTTGAGAAAAGCCAGCTGATACCAAAAATAGTTTTTAAACAACAGGACTTCTGTGTATTTTATTGGGATTAATTGGGAAAGGGATAAATCTGGGATTTTATACTTTTACGAATAAAAATGGGTAAAGTGTGAGAGAAATTTTTATTCTCTGCCTTTACTCTGATACCCTTAAATAAAATTCATCGCAACCAAATAATTCAGAAGTCACTTAACCTTCTCTGCTCTGGAGATTTATGATCAATAATTTTCGCCATAATTTTGTGTGCATTTTTCGCATTTGCTGCTTATTTAGTGATCATTTTGTGACCAGAAAGTGCTTGAAGGCAATATGAAACCTGTTTTTCCGATTTCTTCAAAGGCGCCACATTTCTAAAACAACAAAAAAAATTTGTCGGCATCCTGGGAGAGGAAGAATGAGAGACGTGGTGCGAAAGGCTCTGGATGGAGATTTAGAGATGAGAAGAGAACGGAGCACGTTTTGGATTTTACTAGGAGTATTTTGGATGAGTTTTTTGGACAATAAGTGAGTTAGTTAGAGTTTTTAAGTGTGTGCAGACCCACGAACTTAGAGGGTTAAAACGATAGTGGTGGCAGCATAATGCTGTGGTGATGCGGGACTGATGCTAAGTTTTGATGAAGCTAATCAAAAGTTAATCCTGGAAGAAAATCTGTTAGAGGCCAGAAAAACGTTGATATTCACAGATGGTCTCGGTCCAGTTTAACTGAGTTTAAGCTATTTTACAAATAGAAATGTACTGAAAATTAAATGTGTGTAGATGCAAAGATGTGATTGTTGGTCTGTTGCATAAAATCCCAATAATCTGTGCTCATAACGTGGCAAAATGTGAAAAGGTGTCTGAATTATGTATTTGTGTAACAACTTATTGTTTTCCAAAGTAAAATGCAGAGAAGCACCTCGTTAGAGATGGTTAGATTGTCTATTATCAGCCATGTGGATTATCTTGAGAGCTGTATCTAAGTACAGCATGCAACACCTTGCAGGTAAGAGTCCTGCATGCATCATGTGAATGAGTGAAAACCCCAGATGATTACCTCAAAGGTTAATACCAAATGTACATCCTCCACCTCCATCTGTCCATTTTCTGTAGCAGCTTGGCAATTTTTAGGGGCACAGAGGGAGAGGACCTAAATCCCAGCATGCTCTTGGACGCCCTCAGGTCTTTCTTTGCTTTGAGTTACCACCGATGCATCTGATCATTAAACATGTAACTTCAAAGAACAGGCTGGAAGTCATTTTGGGGGGGAAAAAAAAGGGAAAATAATCACCAAACTTTTCATATATTATTCAAAAACGCAGGGAGTTCGGATACAGAAATGTTGGGATTCTTTGCATGCCACTCCTGAACGCAGTGAGAGTATCTGTGAAACCATTTCAGCATATAAGAGGGACTGAGAGTCAGGTGAGGTTTTACTGAAGGGAATAGAGAACAGACAGCCAGTTCTATAAAATGGACAAGTGCTCCACTTTTATTTTTTTACCCCTTTTTTCTCTCAAAACGAATGCGCCCAGCTCGTTCTGTCACACCGCTCCCACTATTAGAGCCATATGTTTTCAATGCATCCTGAAGGTATCGACTGTCTGGATCTCCTCGTCCGTGGCTGAGAGAAGTTAGTGTAATGTTGCTCTGAAAAGTGTGCCGCGCATTTCTGGGAATGGGTTTCTCTTTGATTTGTGCTGCAGCGAGACACTCATCAAGTTGTCATTTGATTGCATTATTTATTTCGATTTGAAAAGGAAAAAACGATGCGGTTGCTTTGAGTGATGCTTCTCATTAGCCGCTCCTCAGACCTGTTACTCCAGTCTACATAGACGGCTGCAGTGCTTGTTTTTCTCGTCTTTCCCGTGATTTTAGCAGCTCTGTTCACAGAAGATTAGGAAATACATCCACAGCTGTGTTGTTACATGCCTACTGTGAAGAATCCATATCTGTGTTTAGATGATGGCAAGCTTCTGCCTGAACAAGCTGTCTTGTTTTCTTTTCTGTCACGATGAGGAACAGCACTGACCCTTAGCCGAAAATAGTCGCATTATAAATCTCAGTGGGATTACTAAAATTAATCAAAACCAAACAAAAACCGGAAAAAAAAACTAACAAACAGAAGCTTTTCTGTACATCTTACTGATAAGAAAACAAGTTAAATCCATATAATTATTATAGTTTGTGTGTTTTAGGAAATGGCTGGCAGTGTAAGAGAATGTTTTTCATATCAGTCTTTCACAGATTGCTTTTCTCTATCACTTCACTTCCTGTTTCTGTTCAATATAATTTGAAATATTGTTCTAATTTTCAAGACTTTCTGGTTATTTATGAACGTTTCCCATGTGGGTTCATCCAGCCCAGCCGTTACATTTTACACCCAGCCTCCACAACCTCGTCCATCGTCTCTGCTTTTTTTATGCCTAATGGCCTCTTTAGTGTAGCTTTCACATGAAACCTGATCCAAGTTTCACTCAACCCGTTATTACCCTGACTGTAAGAGGTGTGATTCTCAGCAAACATGCATGGCAGCACCGACTTACAAAACTGCAGGTGTGAAATCAAAACACAAATGGCCTTATGTCTCATTCTGTTTTGTTAAAAATTACTTTTTGTTTGTATTTTAAAGGGGCAGTTTTATCTTTTCCAGCCATTTAGTGCCATTTTGTAGCACAATCAAGTAATTATGTTAGCTTCAGTTATTAATAAAAAGCTGTATGTACCAAATATGACTTAAAATAAATGTTACTTTGTGATTTAATGCTTTGAAATTGGGTCTCTGTCTCTTTAAAACCTTCACGTTCAGGAAGCCATAACAACATCGCCTCTCTATTAATCCTTTAACAATGTTTTTACCAGCGTTGAAGTGGCTCATATCACCTGATGCGCAGGTCCACCAGGTGTTTGCTAATTGCTGCTGGCTAGTCTGAAGGAACTGAGTTGGGGAGTCACGTTTGAGATCTGCTCTGTTATACAGAAGCTCAGTAAGTTGGAAACTGCAGCTCTGACAAGGAGCTGCGTCTTGAAGGCGGAGCTAGGTCCACTCAGACGTTTTTCACAGCTGAATGGTTGCCATGGAGATTAAAGGATTTCTCAAATATTAATGAGAGAATTAAAGCAACACTACATGTATGTTTTTGATGAGAGGATAACATTATAACATGATGTAAAGCTCGAAAAAGTTCATTTTACACATTACTGCCCCTTTAAGACATTTAAAAATGAATTTAGATCTGAACTTTGACTGGACCGTTCTAACACATCAAGTATTTTTTTGATTTAAGCCACTGAGTTGTAGCTCTGGCTGTATGTTTCGGGTTTTTCATGCTGGAAGGTGAACCTCTGCCTCCATCTGAAGTCTTTCGCAGCCATTTAACAGGTTTGTTAGCTCCATTTATCTCACCATCGTCAACTAGGAACGGTTTCCCTTTTGCTCCTGCAGCTTGATGTAGCCACCTGGTTAAATGTGCAGCATTACGTTTGATCCACACATGTTTATGATTTGTAGGGCAAATCGTTCTGCTTTGGTACAATCTGAACATTTTGCCACGCTCTGAGTGATTGCTTGGGACATTCACTCAAGAGGGACTTCCTGTAGCTTTCCCTCAGGAGGAAATTTCATCTTGCTACTCTTTCAAAAACACCAGATTTGTGGAGAGCAAAGCTGATTGTTGCCCTTTTGGCAGATTCAACCACCTGAGCTGTGAATCTCTGAAGCTCCTCTAGAGTTACTACGAACCTCTTGACTTTGGTAAATGTACAGTCACGTATTTTCTCTTTGCACTTTTGAACGAAGGATTAAACATCTCTACGTTTTCCCTGTTTGAATACAGCTGATTTTATTTTTTTAATTTTATTTAAGGGTACATGAGTAAAAAGGAGTTGATATGCATGCTTTACATACTTTAATGTCTTTAAAAGAAGTTTGAAATCTAGCTCAGTCATACATTTCTTTATTTAAGATTCCCCCAAAACTCCTTTCAACGTAACAAATGTGGAAAGGTTTAGTTTATTTTGTCAGTTTAGTTTGTCTGTGCAGTTGGAAACTGCTCTCTTACTGTGTTTCAAATCTTTGCTTGCGGTTTCGTGTCAACACTGCTTCAAAGGCAGAACCGAAGGTCGTTCTGACCCAGACTTCCCCCCCGGTTCGCCAGCAAGAGAGGAATTTCAACGCTATCCCATCGATGTACCCCGTTTTCAGAAGGAAAGAAGTGCTGTTCCTTCCCTGCAGCTTTGAGCTTGTTATAAAAATGTTAAAAATAAAACAGCTATTCATCTTTATTATGATACTGTAGTTCAAACAAAAGCAGCAGATTTATAAAGGTCACAATTTGACTGAGAAAAATCAAACAAAAAATTGCAGTCGAGGTTTTCACAAATTTGTTTTAATAAATGGTGGTTCGCATTGGCACAAGCACGCTTCACTCATTTCTTTTATAAATCTAAGCACTGCACCCATTTAAGTGAAACAAAATTCAGTTTATTCATTATTTAGGCCAAAGATTAGCAAATACTTCAGCTATACAACTTATTTATTTCATCATTTCCTCTGACAGCTATGATGTGACAGTAATGATGCAACAGATAATGAAGAAAATGAATGCATAGCAGACAAGTCGGAGGAAAAAGATGTCATGATGCAAGAAATTCAGTGGAAAACATCTCTGTTTTATATATTTTTTAGCAGCAATTCACAAATTCTGGCATGACATAGCTGTGAAGAACAATAAAACATTTTTTTTTATTATTATTCAGTGGACACAAAGTTAGGCTCAATTCAGAAAAAGCACAGATAATGAAGATGAGCTAATGACAGCAGGAAAACAAAGAATATTCAACACAGTAAGACTCCTCCAAAAAACACATTCCAGTTAATAAAACAAACAGAAGCTCTCCCTACACCATAGTTGATAAGTTTTTATTCTGAATCGATTAAAATGAGGAACTTTAGAAGAGAAAACCCTTGTGAATTGTGTGTTAACTGAGAGGAAAACCCAGTAACAGAGAAAAGTTATCTACAAGTTTTATTTGCAGATTTCTCTGATAGCTTTACTGTTCCCAAGCGCCTCAGTTTTGTGATCTTCTGTTGAATACAAATGCTTCTTCCAACCAGAGAGATTATAAAACACACACAAATTGATGCACTTTACGAGAATAAAGATATTAAATACTTCTGTTTTGGAACGTGTTTGTGCAGAACTCCCATCTCTTCCGAGGTTTAAATGTACCATTTTTATTTGCTCACCAAACTTGTGTGTGCAGCTTTTGTTCAGTAGTTGACTTTAGTCCTAAACAGAGCTGCTATAAAAACATCTCAACAAACACTTCCTGCCTCAAGGCCACATCAAATTTTTATTTCTTGCTCATTACCCTGCTGTTTGTGTGGTGATTCAATTTGTCAGTTCTAGTAGGTAAACACTGAGTCTGCTCATTTCCCTATCACTGCCACATAGAAACAGCTGCAAGCAAAGGTGAGCAATAGTGGAGGACTTTATACCTTTTAGGGATAAATTGGGATTTTTGGACTGGAGATTCCGTTAAAACCTTAAAAGTTTAATAAAGACGCACATCAACGTTGACTGAGTTCTAGATGCAAGTCAGAGAAACTGGTGGGATTTGCTAATTGTGGTGGAGATAAGTCATATTAGTGAAAATGGTGATAAAATCACATTTCTTACAACTCAATGCATTGAAACCCTAAAGAAACTTGTCAGCAGAAAGAGACTACTGTGAAACTGCTTTAATGACATCAAGACAGCAAATAATTTGAGTGTGATATATATATATATATATATATATATATATATATATATATATATATATATACATATATATTTACTTACAATGTAGACTTCTAGTTTTGAAGTACAAGAGAAATCAGCTTTAATGCCTTTAAACTTTTCTCTATATGATATACAGTGGCTAGCGAAAATAATTTCTCTAGAAACATTTACAACTGCCTCTTTTAATAGCTTAAACACTGAATATAACTTAATATTCATTCAAATGGAAAGCATTTCATCACTACCGGATAAAATGTCATCTACAATCTTCCATGTCTCCACTTTTGGGGCTACAGCCAATCAGCAGCAGGGAAAATGAATAGCGCTCCTTGATTGGTTGCTTTGTAAACACCAGCCAATGGCGAGTCAAGAAACATTGTGCCTCTGTCTTTCAGCTTCCCAAGCTACTTTTCTTACAGGTAGTTTAGTACGGTGGCCGACAGGTGCAAATGTGCAGCAAAAGAGAAAACATGCAAACAAAAAAAAGACACGCGCACAAATTAAATGTGGCAAACAAAAAGCAAATAAAA
>CAEFZX010032060.1:0-13312 GCA_903066825.1 Alfaro cultratus
AGCTCTCTGTTAGATACATCCCCCGCTGGGGGTGTGATTTGTATATATATATATATATATATATATATATATATATATATATATATATATATATATATATATATATATATATGGTTAACATCTTTACATACAACAAGAAAAAAAGTTTGTTCAACAGTTTGGGAATCATCAATTAAATTTTATTTATATAGAACATTTAAGCAACAAGGTACTTCGAAGTGCTTTAAATCATAAAAGGCACAAAGTCATGTAACTTAGAATCAACAATTGAAACATTACATTTTGTCAAGTGTCATGTAAAATTTATAATTGATTATTCTGCTAAGGCAACTCCAAACAGTTGGGGATAGTAATGATATGGCGTTGGAAGCTTCTGATCGGTTAATTAACAACATTCGAGTTAATTGGAATTAAATCCTATCCAAATATGTGGATATAATTTAAGGTACAAGTCAAACACACTCATTCCTTTGGTCATGAAAAAGCAAATCACCTCTGGTCTGGTTCATCATTGGGTGAAATTTGTCTTAAGATGCCAAAGAATATCAGCATAAACATCTTGGGAATGTCCAGTAATTTTACCTTCTGTGAAGGAGGTGGAGTAATTTAAAATAAAGAGAAAAGTCTGATAATCCTACCGATCTAATAGAAGAATAATTCCATCAGATTCAATCTAAGACGCTGAGGGGGGAAAAAAAGAACTGCTTAGTAATTGAAGCATTTGACAGGCTGCAACAAAAGGCAGCAATTTATATAAAGACCACAAAACAGCCTGAAAAGTTGTAAATTCTGACGCAGAGGAGACTCTGTCTAGGTGCTAAATCAACCTGGTTAAACAAATAAACCCAAAAGAACTGGGATCATGTTGAGTCTGGCACGCAGTGAAGCTGCAGAGGTGTTCCCGTAATAAAAGTGACATGACAGCTGAAAAACTTTTACAGTAAATTATTTAAAAAAAACTCCTTCGCAGTGACGAAGGACGAGCGCGCGCTCGACGTGACGAGAGAGACGCACAGGGCGGGCGCGCGTGAGTCCGCGTGTGTCGGGAGAGAGAGTGGAACTGCGGAACCGCTCGGCTCAAGTGTAACCAACAGTGGATTTCGGACCAATGAGACAAAGCGGAGTTACTGTCGCACATCCAATGCGAAGATGTGATAGAGTTGTGCTGGTGCTGTGCTGGGTAGAAGAGCCCCCGCGGCAGCTGCGCCGATGAGAGAAGAATTCATGACGGCTCTCCAGGTCATCCTTCTCCAGCTCACATTGCCCCGGAACCAGCGAGCGGTAAGCGGTTTTACCTCCCCACTCTGACCTGACAGCAGGGCCCAGCAAGCCTAACTTCGGATATATTATAAGAAGCTTTTTTTAAATTTATTATGATTATTATTTGTAGTAAAGTAATTGTGCGCAAGTTTAATCCGGGGTGGTCTCACTGCGCACGTGTCTACCTTTCAGCACCTTATTACACCTTCAGGCAACTCTTATTTGGTTTAGAAAACTTGAAAAGCCACTTTCTCAGATTCACTTTCACTTTCATTTTCCAAGAGCTTGTTATGGCTCCCCCTGCTGGACGTTGTAGTGCCGGACTCACCAGAAACTGAACTGGGTAATTGTTCAATGCAATTGCTTGTTTATCCATAAACAAAATGCAATTTATACAAAACTGCATTTTGTATAATTTTTCTATGATCTTACAAAAAAAGATGATTTCATTTGATATACTTTATGTTCCCATATGGCAACTTATTTGCAGCAGAGTCTAAATCCACACCACAACAATACACTCCCACTCCCCAGAGGACAGGAGAAAAACAAAACAAAACACCTAAACACACCTTACAAATTTATATCAGGAATCCAACAACATGACTCATCTGAAATCATTCCAAAACCCTGCAGCTAAAGGAATAAATTACCTCCACTACCTGTTTGATATTTCCTTTTGGGCATAAGTAAACTGCCTTCTTGATGGTATTAGTCTGAACTCAGAGTGCAGAGGATGCCAGGTCTGTCAGGATGGCTCTTGCCCTCTTAGTAACTCCAGACTTCATGACTTGATTTATGTTTCTTAAAACACAATTTATGATTAGTGAGTAAACCCTACCTATACCGCTAAATCTCTTTATTTATCAAGCTGAGCTTTCCGAACCAGTACATCATGCCAAAAGTTGAAATTGATTCAGAAGAAAAATAAAACACTCAAGTTTAAAAACAATTTATACTGACTGACAATCTCTACCACTGTACCATTAATAACTGTTTGTACGATCGTAGAGACTTCTTTGAAAATCAATCAGCATCTCTTGTTTTCAAAACATTTAACTGCAGGCATGACTTATTGCCCCAGTGGATAAATTGTTCTAATATAAAACAGGACTAAAAAAACCTAAACAGAAGAAATCTTTAAAGGGCAAAGACTTTTTTACAGCATTGAAGCTGTGGGAGAGAGTGGTGAAAGCTAGGGTTAGGTCAGATGTGAGGATTTATAGGCGTCAGTACAGTTTTACACTGAGAACGAACAATACAGATGCAAGTTTTTCTTCAAGGATGCAGATAGAGAAGTAAAGTGAAGGCCAGAAGGAGCTGCATTGCATCTTAGTAGATTTAAAGTACAATAAGGTGCTGAGAGATGAGCTGTGGTATTATAGGATTAGGTCTGCATCGGTAGAAAAGTATGCTAAGGGCCTTGCATTGTTGGAACAAAGTCAAACTGTTGACACGCGTAGTTTCAGGACATTTGCACACACCCTTCAAGGTTCACAAGACACAGCGAACTGGTGCTTTGTCATATGAGTAATTTACAAGAGTTACAGTAAACACAGCAGCCATGACAGAGAGGAACATTTCCACAAATTTGGATGAAATAATGATTGACGAGCTGTAACATCTCATTTTATTTTCAATGTTATCGGGAAAGCAATAAACAGAATGGCATGGGGGAAGCTAAGCCACCCAAAAACTATCCATGCTGCTGTCAATCTGAAGAACCTGCTTCTGGAAGTTGAGTAATTGAGGCTGGTTTCTGCATAAACAAACACACCCAGGAAATTCTGATCAACCACACTAGTTTCACATGCAGAGGGGAGCAAAAGGTTTGCCATGGAGTGTGACAAGATGGGGCGGATAACAAACTGACACACAACTCCGACAATGAGGACAGTTTTTGGCAGTTTAGCCTGACCATGCAGAGCCCTTTAGAGTGGGGTAGGACATGCATGAAAGCTGTGAGAGAGTAGTGAGGTGTGCTGATGAGTTCAAGGTAAAGCTCAATGGAGACCTCAGCATGCAGAAGTTTAGGTTTTCTTTGGAAGTGACGAGGATGGGTAGGATCAGGAATGAATACATCAATCAATCAATCAATAAAGTTTATTTGTATTGCACAGTTTAGCAACAAGGCAGTTCAAAGTGCTTTACATCATGAAAACATAAAAAAATCATAAACACACAGACACTCATCAGAGGGACAGAACGTTGAATGTTTTGGAGATAAAATCAGAGAGGATGAACTGAGTGTTTTTAGACATGTTCAGAGGAGAGACTGATGCAGAAGGATGGTGAGGTTGGAACCACAGGGCATGAGACAAAGAGGAAGACCAACAGGAGATTTATAGAGGGGTTGAAGTGAAGTTAGTTGATGGCAGCATCAACGATGGACCTTCTAAATGGAGAGAGATGATTCACTATGGTAATAAGGGAGAAGCTTAAGACTTTTTCACAGCACTGTAAATTACTTTAATCCTGGTTCTTGGTTCAAAAAACTGTGGTCTGAATATCTCTGAAAATGCTAATCTACTGTGATTTGACAAAGAATAATGAGAGGAGAACCTGGAGCCTTATTTGAGATGTTGTATATTGTTTCTTACCATGTACATCCCTATATCACCACAGTGTCACATGGTTTGCACAGAGAAGGTGAATTACAATCACTTAAAAGTCAGAGGAAGTTTGTCACATTCACACATTTTTAATACTTAGCCCAAGAAATGTGTCACATAGCAGCAAAACCTCTTCTATCTATAGAAACCCAGTGATAGCATCTACTTGATGACTTTGGCTCCTTCTAACTGAGCCTATAATGACAGGGAACATTGCATTTTGAATGGTGGATCACATTCAACAGTCGTGAACCTTGTATTGAAATGTTTCTGGTTTAGCACGTGGACAACTTGCAGTATTTAATGGAACACTGAATTCTGCTCTCCACCAGGAATTTCGGGAGAATGTACAGCTCTTAAACTCCTGGGGTTTTGTAGCAAAATATGTAATCAAAAGCACAACAGCAAGTTTGAACCATAAGCAATATTTTCCAGTGGCCACTTTAGATCTTTCTGTGTGATGTTAATAGGTTGTTCATGCTCAAAAACCTTCTCCTGTGGCTAAGTTAAAACAATTCTCCAAAGGAGACTGGGTCTAAATCACCCCACAGTGATGTAAAAAGCTTCTTGTTTTAATAACAAACACTTGATGGTGTTATTCAATTTCACATGGAGCCATATTGTGTTGGATAGCACTTTTCTATCTTTTGAAAACTGCATTTTGTATCCAGTTGCATCAATTTGGATATGAAATGTGACAACAACAAAAAAGCAAAAACTGGAGAAATCTTTCAAAGGACAGTTTAAACAATTTTAAGGGCATTTTGAGTGATTTTAAACATGCAGTGGTTCTTGGTGCCAAATCTGGGTGTCTTTAAAATGTTGATCTACTGGGATTTTCACACCATCTCTTGGTTGACAAAGACCAATCAGAGGAGAATGGGGAGTGTTTTTTAGTGAGCATGTCCATCTCTTTTTGACCACATTATACTCATTTTCTGATAGCTAATTTTTGAAATCTCTGTTGCTTAGACTCTGAGCAACACATACACACTGTCTGACATTCCTCAATTCCACATGCACTCTTTCCACCAGCTCCTGGTGGAAACCCTCACTGGCGGATGTCCATGCCTTTCCTTATGTGACAAGTCCCAGTGTAAGACTTCTGTGTGATCAGCCACTATACCGGTAAAGGCATACAGCAGTTTACAGAGCCAAGTGTATTATAGCATCTTAGAATAAGACATATAGTTAGAAAAGCAATGCAGTGCTGTGCAAAAGCCTGTAGTTATTTCTTATTTATGCTACCAGGAGACCATAGTTTTAAATTTGAAATTGTAACTTTGCTTTGAACTTCTCCATAACCTTCTCATTAACCTGCTTGCTGAGATTCATGGTGTTCATGATGCTGATTGGTCACTAATGTTCTCTGAAAAACCACTGACGCCTTTATGAAACAGATTTATTCACACTGGCATTAAACTATTCATAGGAGGTCTCTATTTATTAAGTTGGGAACTTTTCAAGCCCATTGGTTGCACTGGATTTTGTTATTTTTTTATTTTATGTTAGTTTTTTTTGGAGACTTTGTTTTTTTTGGAGACTTTTGCTCATAATTGTTTTTGGTTGAAGGCATTGCATGTTTAGAAAATAATTCCCTATGATTTTGGATACTGTGCAGATCGAAGAATTTCTGCTCTTATGTTTTTTTTTTAATTTTCAGACCGTTGTTAAAATGCGTAGCCATGGCTACGAGGGGTAGTTCTTACTATCAGGAGCAGCTCATTAGCATCTCAAAAGTTGTAATGATACCTGAACTTTGACCCCAAATCCCAGAACTGAGAGAGGAGGAAGTTCAAAACATCTCTTTCGTCAGTTATAACGGTCTTCAGTCAGTGGCCTGTTCAGATTTATTGTAAGACTGACTGCTACTGGAGATCCTTCCTACGCACAGCATCACCATCCACCACAGCTCTTTGGTGATACATGGGTGATGTGAATGACAACATTTCATTTCTCTTTGGAACGAATAAAGTATCTCTGAGTTCAGCTGAACTGAATTGAGCCAATTGGGGCTGAATACAAATGCACACCTCTGATTTAAAGATTTTTATTTGTAACAGTTTTTTTTTTTAAACCAATTATCATTTTCCCTCCATTTTACAATTTTGCACCACTCTACTTTTTGTTGACCTATCACACGAAATCCCAATAAAATAAATTGTTTCTGTTTGCACAGATAGAGAAGTTGTGAGGTGACATTCCTAACCTCTGATTAAATGCCACCCGTGTTTATTATTGGTTACAAGAAAGGTTGTTGAATACGTTTCTTCAAACATCTGCACAATATTATGAACAGAATCTGGGAATTTATTGTTAGCCATGCGTTGATGTTTTTCCCATCACTTGATGTCTTTGGATTGGGAACTTTGAAACAAACAATATGTTCTCCATTTGCCTCAGAAGTCACACTTCTGTCACTACTCTGACCAGACTAGCATCTCTAAACAAACATGCTTAGAGGAGTCACATCAAACATACATTTGATGTATGTTTGTTTAGAAACGTGTTTGGAGGTAGACGTTGGACAGGTTTGACAGATTTAGCCACATTCAATTGGCCAGAAGTCCACATAAGCAGACTATTGATGCAGCTATTGTTAGCTTATTGTTGGGCTATACAGCAGCCATTTTAACTTATGACGTCACAAATCACAATTGGGAAGGGACAACAAGTTAAAGATGGAAAAATAAAGGATTTTTTCTGCTGTTTACAAAATTATAAATTGAGTATTTACACATTTTTAACAAATCACAGGCGTTGTAAGCTAACATCAAAGGTGCATTTAAACACTGCAGATATTTTGGTAATTAATTATGCAGGACATAATGCACACTCTAGCATTAATGGAGGAAGATTCCTGCAGCAAAATTAGTTGGTTGCTACTCCAATAACACTCCAGATGACTAACAAATTGAACCAAATGTCTACAAAATACTTTCCAAAGGTTTGACATAAGCAGACATATTAAAGCGTTCTCCTTTTATGACTTTTAGAAAAGTGACCCGTTCCAGTCGAAGTGGAAGCTGTGCTGCCGAGACAGCCACAAAACTCAGGTGTGGCTTTGTTTCTTTACTCTGAGGTAGGCATACAGTCTGTGACTTGACAGCAAATTAATACAGCTAAATATACAACTGGAAAACTGCAAAACATAAATACAAAAATGGGCAAGTGTCATTTGAAATGTCCAATTGGTACTAGAAGTATACACGCCCCTGTTAAAAAAAAGTTTTTGTGATGTAAAAAGGTTATATTATATTTTTCCAAAACTTTTTACACACTTATTGTTACATACATTCTGGACAGTAAAAGCAAAACAAACTTTTTTGTTGTTGCACAATTTCATCCAATTTCAACATTTGGTCTTCAGTAAAACACGTAGGACAATATTCTTCCTCCAAGTTGCCATTTATCTTCTTACAGTATCTGAAGCATTCCCATAGAGCCGTCTTTATTCCATTAGACAACGAGTGTTTGGAAGTAAGGGTTAGACTTGCAGAGCTAGTAGTTATCTAGTAGCTAGTAGTAGATAGTGGCTATCTGATCAGACAAAAAATACGTTTATATAGTATGACGGAACGTTTTAGTGCTTTTGAAAAGATGAGTTTTTCATATCACGGTATACCTTGACAGCGGTAACCGTCCTATGCCTAACTCATACCTTTGTATGATCCAAGACTTGTTTACTTGCATGGTAGGAAATAAATGCAAAAGTGAAGAATAAATAGGAAAACAAAATGGGAAATAAAGATATCTGCTCTTTGTCTAGGACGTTTGCTCCTTTAGTGACTTGTTTTGTAGAAGATACAGGGGTAAGGAAATACTTTAGCAGAAGCTTGTGTTACCGCTCGAGGCAAACAACAGGAAGTAATAGTTCCTCCATATCTGTGGGAGATAACCACAGAAAATCTGTTCTCATCTGTCTTTATTTAACTAAGAGAGGATCTCAAATGAAATACTTCAACTTACTAGTTGTGCAAACTTCTGCAGCCTGTATTGTGGAAAAAGATGTATCCAGGCATTTTTAAAGTGTTAGGAACTTCGTGAAACATGATAGGATGCAAACAGCTTTGACTTACAGAGTTGAAAACATATTTTTATAAGAAAAGATAGAAGAACTGCAGTTCTCAAGACAAGCTTCTCCAGGTGCAGAGAAACAGACTTCTGTTGATCTAAAGCTTGCAGCTGCAAACAGTAGAAAAGCCTCTACTACACCCAGAGTGACTTTAAGTGACTTAAAGACAAAACATAAATCATAACTTTAGACAGGCATGAGTTTGAGAAGTTCACCTGGTTTTTTTTCCTGGTTATTTTTCAGTTGAATTGTGAAGCATAAATGCCACATTAAAGGTGGAAGAAGCTCTAAAACTATTAATCTTGGTCTATTTTTTCTTTACCCATAAAATAGGTGATTGTGCAAACCATTTGGCACCCACTTTAAGTAATTTTTTTTAACTTTAGAAAAATAATAGTAAAAGAGGAAATTGAAAATGTTTAACTAAATTAAATTATTTTATTTTATGATTTCACTGCTATATTTAGGCTCCTTTAGACCTCTGCTCTGTATATATTTACTGAATTCTTTGACTAAACTGCAGTGTAATTATGGTTTCTCCTTTGTCTTACAGCTTGCTGACTTCATGTGTTAGTGCTGCTCCTATCAAAGTACAGGATCTGCAGACCTGTCTCCAGAATGATCTGAAAGGCGCCATTGAGGTGAGAGAAGGTATCAGATTTTGTTTATTATTTTCCTTTAAAACTCAACAGTCCATCCAAGATTGCTCCAATGTTACTCTTATGATTGTGTTGTTGGCAAAAAGACCAATAAGACAATTCAGACTGCTTAAATTGAGGTTATGTGGAGTTGTATAGAGGAGTCAGTGTCTTATCTGGTAGAGATGGTAGTAAAAGGGATCTTATTTTCCAGAATCAGGGAGAAAATGGCTTGAGGTGCAGATCCAACAGCTGCTCAAAGAGTTCATAGTTTTCATCCTCATCAGAGAAATGCTTTATTTTAAAATTCTGAACTTGCAAAAAACTTCCTCCAATTTGTCACTGTTTCCTACACACTTTCATTATTGTGGTGCAAATAAAGTCGTTTTTCCTTACCTCAGCACCTGTTATTTTCTTCATAGAATCAGTCAGAATAGATTTATTGGCTAAGATTGTGTGCTCATGCGAGGAATTTGACTTGGATTTCAAAGTGCTCACAGTTTACAGACATATACTGTATATATAAATATATTAGTTATGGTGAAATAAATTAAGGGTAAAGGAATAACTTGTACATCTATTTACTGACAGTTTTGTATTTAGAAAGAAATAAAACATGCATATGATTTGATGCACTGAAAATGGAACAGTTTTTGTTTCAGAGCAGAGCAACCGATTAGTCTGGCTGTAAGATGTTCCTTGTGTTCCTCAGAGTCTGGAGAGAATCAAATTTACATATGTTCCTGCCCTAGTTTACAAAACGTTGTCACATCTGTCTAAACTTTAGTACAACACCTAATTAATCCCAAAGTCACTGTTTTTTTTTTTTTTTTTTAAATCTTGTTCTGATGCTGAAGTTGGCTGTTTGGAATGTGTCTGAAAAGTGAAGGAAAGTTGAGTGGAGGGAAAAGTCTGGTAGGAAAATAATTAAATAAACTTTAACTTCAGAAGTTGGAAGCAAAGTCAATTGAAAATTTCAGGTGTGAGTCACAATCACACAGAGAAGTATCCATTTAATTAATCTCCAATCTCTGGGGACGAGGTCGCCGAGGTGATTAAAAAGCTCCTCGGTGGCAGGGCTCCGGGGGTGGATGAGATTCGGCCGAAGTTCCTTAAAGCTCTGGATGTTGTGTTGGCTGATGCGACTCTGCAATATCATGTGTGGGGGGGGGGGGGTCCTGCCCCAAGTGGAGGAGTTCAAGTATCTCGGGATCTTGTTCCCTAAACGGGGGAAGAAGGGAGCGGGAGATCGACAGGCGGATTGGCGCAGCATCTGCCGTGAAGCAGGCGCTGTACCGGTCCGTCGTGGTGAAGAGAGAGCTGAGTCAAAAAGCAAAGCTCTCGATTTACCAGTCGATCTATGTTCCCACCCTCATCTATGTTCATGAGCTTTGGGTCATGACCAAAAGAACGAGATCGCGGATACAAGCGGCCGAAATGAGTTTTCTCCGTAGGGTGGCTGGGCTCTCCCTTAGAGATAGGGTGAGAAGCTCGGTCATCCGGGAGGGACTCAGAGTAGAGCCGCTGCTCCTCCACGTCGAGAGGAGCCAGTTGAGGCTCGGGCATCTGGTCAGGATGCCTCCTGGACGCCTCCCTGGTCAGGTGTTCCGGGCACGTCCCCCCAGGAGGAGGCCCCGGGGAAGACCCAGGACCCGCTGGAGGGACTATGTCTCCCGGCTGGCCTGGGAACATAGTCCCTCCAGCGTGTCCTGGGTAAGACCCAGGACACGCTGGAGGGACTGGGAACGCCTCGGGGTTCCCCCCGAAGAGCTGGAACAAGAGGGTGGGGAGAGGGAAGTCTGGGCCTCCCTTCTTAAGCTGCTAACCCCGCGACCCGACCCCGGATAAGCGGAAGAAAATGGATGGATAATCTACAAAACGAAAATTTAATTTATGGAGCTGTGTCATCACATTTTTTATTATTCCCATGTTTCTATCTTAATTTTTAGTCTGACATAGTAGAAAAGTATTCTGCGAAACGTGTTTTTATTACCTGCAAACCATATTCATTATTCTGTCTTATAACCTTCACTTTTTCAATTGAATAAATTAAATTAAACTTTAAAAATTTTTTTTATCATGTGGTTTTATTTGCACCAATTAAATGTAAAGAACAAGAGTTTTAAATGCAGAAAATAGGTAATTGAGCCTAATCACAATTGCATCATAATTATTGAAAGTTCAAGGAAAAACCCACTGAATTAAAATAATTTTTTCATTTAATTATTTTTCTGCTCAAATTTCACAATAAACCTCAGTGAGAGTTAATCTTCGCCAAAGTTCACAACTTTTATTGGTGCAACCAAGGTGTTGAGATTATTATAATTTAATGGAGGAGTTAAATTATTTCTGAAAATAGAGCAGGAGATTAATAGATAAATTGCAGGCGCCAGTGCTGTACCAATCTGTCATGTTGAAGAGATTTATGGCAGCTGATTTATCAGGGTTCTTTAAAAATACACTTGTACAGGGCTGTCACTACCAGTAGCTGCGGTCAAATTCACCCAATGTAATGACCGGAGAAACATTCTTAATCACCCAGTGAAAAATTAAATATGCAAAACTTGTTGCCTCAGAACACATTCCTGGAAAGACTGTTTTACTCTGCAGAAAATATTATTTTTATTGTCTGCACTCTTATACTTGAGTACATTTTTGCAGTGTATGTTTTGTTTTTGAAAGTAATTGTGTATTAGGAAATATTTTTATTAAAAACCCTTATGTTGTGTCATTTTTCCCTTTCCTTTCAGAAATCTAATGCCACGCTGTACGCCCCAGAAGCTATAGCAATGACAGTAAGTTGTAAATGCTCAGTTGCAGATTCCTTTTCACCTTTTCACACAGGGAAGAGTAAAAATGTCAAAAAATGAGTTTAAAGAGTTAACTTACACTTTTACTAAAGCACACTTAAAACAGCTGATTGCCAAAGGGTTGCAGATAAAACCTTAAAATAAAATAATCACAAAGTAGAACAAACATGGGGCAAAATCAATGAATAAGAAAAACCTGAAAAAGAAATAACATGAATAAGAAGCTAAGCAGGGATTAAAACAGGATTTAAAAGATATGAGCAGTGTGTTTCTCTGTGCTTTGGAGGGTAATGGGTGCAGCTCTTGCTTCGATTGGACTGCACTCACATTGATAATCGACAAGTAATGCCACAACAAAAGTATGCAACATGAATATTTTATCATTCCTGCTGCTTTATCTGATTCGAGGCTTTCACTCTTCACCACACCTACCAGTGAAGACATACACCAGGAAATTTCTGCTTCAACAAAGTGATCCGGGTGTGAATCCTTCCTCTTTCACACAGAGGGATTGAATTGCACTGAGCGAGGGAGAAAGACCGTCGCTCAGATCCAAGAGTTGCATCCCTCTTGGATCTGAGTTTTGGCTCTATCAAAGGCAAACCACTCACTTGGCTTCTGTAACTGCAACATTATGCTCCCCTCCCTAGTAAACAAGCCAGTTCTGAAGCGGGAGAAAGTAAGAAGAAAAGCCAAGTCTGGGATGAGGAATGCAGTTCCATGTTACAGGCATGCATGGGATGTACCAATCTACAATGAGTTTGGTGACCCAATTCCCACAGTTCGCAGTTATACAGTTTTTTGTTAGGATGCATTAGTTAAAAAGTTAATCCCAAATAACAAGATTTGGGAATCTGGAGGCGGGGCGAAGGCACATAGCTTTTCATAGAGGAGATGAAGGTAAGATGGAGGAAACATGCAGAGACAGAAGTAAGAACTCAGATACAAAAAAGGTTTGAGGAACAAGTGAGCAGATCAAAACATTTTGTTATGATCCAGTGACCAGAGTCTCTCACACCAGCACTTTTTGAAACCAGGTCTCAGAGTGAAACGTACAGCAGCAGGGTTAATTATGCACATACAGATAACAATAACAACAATGGCGGATAGCATTGTGCTGTGTTGTGCTACTTTACCTGTTCAGTTTAGCAACGTTTCTGATAAGGACTGCATGTGTTACATGAACACTTCGTTCATGGAAGAGGGAGACGACTTACTGTTATAGTGCCAACTAGTGGCTTGACATGACAACTACAGCTGACTCTGGGTGTCTTTGCATTGCCGTTTAACTGTGAACCTTTTTTCCAATCAACATCCGGAAACCGTCAATTTCCAGGCAGCAGTCTCATGAAAACGTAAGTCTGAGGTACAAGATGCCATGTCTGTTTTGTAAAAGAAATAAAGCAAAATAAAAACCCAGGGCCTGATGGCATTACAGGCAGATTAATAAAACCAGTGCAGCACAACTTGGTCATGTGTTTTAACATGTTTAGAAAGTTCTTGGAACAGATAAAAAACCCTAAACTGTGGAAGAAGTTGTAAATCATTCCTTTGGCCAAATGCATTTCTTCCAGAAAAAGACCTGGAGCCTTAACTTCACTGGTGATGATGTCCTTTAAGGAACATTTATATTGAAAGTTAATCTTATAAATCAGGTACAGACCTGCTGAGAGCCCATGCAGTTTGCCTATAGACCATGAAGAGGAGCAGCGGAGGCTGCATTACATCCTTAAATTACGGTGGCCGACAGGTGCAAATGCGCAGCAAAAGAGAAAACATGCAAACAAAAAAAAGACACGCGCACAAATTAAATGCGGCAAACAAAAAGCAAATAAAATGTAGCAAACAAAAAAGAAAACACCCCCGAATGAAATGCAGCAAACAAAAAGAGAGACGCAAACACCCCCGAATGAAATG
>CAEFZX010032066.1:0-17328 GCA_903066825.1 Alfaro cultratus
CAGGCCATTAAATGAGAATTTGCCCTTCTGTCTTTCCTCTATTTAAAGCATTTAGTTTTAGAAGATGATAGCAATACACCCCAGCGCCACCCAACAATGAGCCACGGCTGCAGTAAATCACAACACGTTCATTAGTGTGATCAATATCATTGAGAAAAAGAAAAAAAAAAAGTGTGTGTGTGTGTGTGTGTGTGTGTGCGTGGGTATGTATGTGTGTGTGCGTGGGTGTGTATGTGTGTGTGTGTGGGTGTGTATGTGTGTGTGTGTGTGTGTGTGCAAATGTTTGGGTGTGAATATCTGAGTGCCTGGGAGCTCCTTTACTCCTTACTTACTTACCTCGCTGCTGTCTTTCCCTGTGAGCCTGACAGATTTTGCCGGCGGGGACTTTGTCGTACGTCTCCGGTAAGTCTCTGCAGAATTGATGGGTGTTAATGTGGGAAACTGAGGAGCGACGCTTTTCAAAGTGATTTTTCTCAGGATGGAGCCCTTTTTAAGTGTTATCTGAAAAAAAAAAGCAAACTGCATATTAAAATGGTAACTTACACGTGTGCACAAAACCTAAAAAAAAAGTATTTAATATAATTTCAGTGTATTTCAGGTTTGGATATCTTTGGGAAAAAGTAAAAAGTGCAGAAAACATTTTTATTTTGTGACTTTATTTCTGATCCCCATGTCTAAATATTGTGTCCTTCCTTCCTTTGCTGCTAATGTACTTGCTTCCTTCCTTTCTTTACTTCCTTCCTTGATTGTGCACTTATTTCTTACCCACCTTGTGTCCCTTCTTCCCGTTTGTCCTTTTATCCTTCAGTCCCACCTCCAATATCTATCATGCTTTCTTTCATTCTCTTCTGTGGGGATTGTTTGTCCTGCCTTTCTTTTCTTACTCTTTCTCCCTTGTGTTGTTCTTTTGTTTGTCATGTGCTCTGTTCTTCATTTGATGTGTTTTTTCCATCCTTTGTGTCTTTCCTTCCTTGCGTCATCCTTCTCTCATTTTGTGACTTTTCTTTTTTCCTTCCCTGAACATTTCTATTCTTACTTGTGACCTTCTCTCTCTTTCTCGTTCCTTACTTTTTTTTTTTACATTGCAGTGTCTATCCCTCCTTCCTTTGATTCTATTCTCCATTCCCTTCCCTTTTTCCTTGTGACCTACCACCCCTCTACCCTTGTGTTCGTCTCGTCTTCCTCTCAAGGGTTCTCCCCACCTTGCTTTCTTTTGTTCTTCTGTCTTTCTTTCCTTGTGCGCTTCCTTCCTTCCTTCCTTCCTTCCTTCCTTCCTTCCTTCCTTCCTTCCTTCCTTCCTTCCTTCCTTCCTTCCTTCCTTGCTTCCTTCCTTCCTTCCTTCCTTCCCTCCTTCCTTCCTTCCTTCCTTCCTTCCTTCCAGCTTTTTTCAGGTCACATTTTTTTAAACCTGCCCACTACAGAACCATCTAGCATGAATTCATGGTGAACATTAGTTTTTTATATTTTACAGTGACCGTAAAAGTCAGAGCACTCTGGAGGGCCGAGTCTGGAAAAGTTTGGAAATTTTATGTGAAAAATGTGTAGGAACCCTGTAGCTTGTTAAGCTGCAACAGAGCAACCGAGTCACTCTTGTGCTTTTTTTCTGAGACATACTAAGTAATTTATGTTTGCCTGCAAACCAGAGATTTGCTTCTCATTGTTGATTAATTTTTTTTTTTTTACTACTACCACCAGTACACTGTTTTACCCTGTTCATAACAACCGCAGAAGGTAAAAAACCTTCTGCGGTTGTTATGAACAGGGTAAAATAGTGTACTGGTGTCTCTGATATGACCAAATGGGAAACTAGTAGTAAAAAAAAAAAAGAAAGAAGAGCATTACAGAGCATTGGAATTAAATGTCCTCCTTCTTGTTCATTTCTGGAGAAAGAAGGAGAACACAGTGTGGCCCTCTAACCTATCCTCCATTCCATTTAGGAACCCTTCTTTCCCTGTTAATCAGGGGGAATAATTATCAAAGTGGACAGGTAATTAAATTAAAACATAAGTGGCTACATGAGCCGGGTTGGCTGAACTACAAGGTTTTTCCGGGCTTAATTAAAGAGAAATATGGGAGTGCTCGCCCACAGTGTCACAGAGCTGGTATAAACGAGGGAAAAAAACCTTCTCGTCACCAACTCCAATAACTCATTTCTGATCTGCTCGACACAGGATTTTGGGCTTCAGTAAAGAGCCAGTGGGAGTTTGCTGGTTCCGTCAGAACCAGCAAACTGTTGTTTACTTCCAGAAGAAAACAAAAGCCCGCACGGCAGTGAGCATGAGTTTACGGAGAGCAGGATGTGTGTGGTGCCGAAGCGAAAGAAGGAAGGGAAAGAAAAAAAAAGGCAGTGAGCTTTCGCCGCCATCTGGGAATAATGTCGTAAAATAAAGCTACAATAAAATAAAACTTACAGCTGTTGATGTTTACAAACAAGGCCCACAAAATCCCCACAGTGCCTCAAGAGTCAAATCCAACACACACACATATACACACACATGCATGCAGCTATACAAATAAACAAAGTCAGTGTGGGAATGCTTCACACAGCAGAAATTATCCAAATATTCACAAACACACTCAGATGTCCCCACACCCAGTTTACTGCACACATGAGCATGCATGTTTACAAATAGGGACAAAGTGGGAAGACGGAGAACACAAACACACCACTGTTGGCTCTGTGGTTGTGCAAAGACAACAGCGCACTGTGGTTAGAAGTAAAACAAGGAAAACAACAAAACGTGATCTGGGTAAAAATGTTTGCGCTGCTACAGAAGAATCCCCGCAAGCAAAGTCCCATTTTAGTTCACAATGTTTTGCAAGAATACCAATCAGCCTTGAAACTGCATATCTTGTCATGTTACAACAGCAAAAGAAGGACTGGGATCAGTAACCCCTGATCGTAGGTTTTCAATATGTTCTACGAACGAAAATCACAAAAGTTTTGCATGATTTGTATTAGGTCTGTATATGTTTGATGGAGTGCGGCTTCTTCCTTTGGCTCGATTTTGACCTTTTGTCTTTACATAATGGTACAAGATCAGCCATCTTAGCCAGACAGCAGTTTTCGAGTCTTGCTATTCTCCACTGGACTTGTGTCATGACTTGACTGGGCCATTTTCAGATATGGCTCTGCTGTAGCTCTGGCTGAATCTTTGGGTCAAACATGAACCTGTTTGCCCATTTCCAGTCTTTTGACTGTTAAATAGTTTTTTTTCTTCTTCTTTATGCATTGCCCTGAATCTTCTTCAGGTCTGATCGGCTTCCCTGTCCCAGCCAAGGAAAGCATCCCCACTGTATGATGGTGTCACCTTCATGGTTCACTATGGGGAAACATGCTATCTTTAATTTTACATGTCCGACTCCTGGCTTTCCTTCAAAAGCCGGGAGTCCGGTTTGCTTCCAGAAAGCCACGATTTGTGGATCATGCAACTAGCAGTTGTCTTGTCAACAGATTTTTCCCACCTGCCTCCTTCCTTCCACTATCAATCGAAATGTGTGTTTATAAGGTGTCTAGATGTGCAAAACAGGTTTGAATGCTTTTGCTGTGATCTGTGGCTTCCATTCAGACATTAACATCTGTACAATTGTCTGTATGTATCGCTAGTCGTCCGACAGCCAATCACCACGTGTTTTCTATTAGTCTCTCATAAACATGTTTACTGTCCCAGCTGCTCCGCGTCAAGACACCGCACACACAAACACACATGCACACACTGAAATGAAAACAAAAGCGAAGACACACTTAGAGAATGTGTTTATCAGTACTTGCTGCTCATTGTGGCTTTTTGTTGGAAGAAAAATAATCAGGGAGACCCAGCCAAGCTATTTTAACACATTTCTTCGCTACAGAACCCGTTTTACTGGGGTTGTGACCTGGTAGTCTACTGTCCAGTAGACTATTGTTTCTGAAAGTATTCAAAAACAACAACAACAAAAAATCAAAGAGGTTGAGGTATAATTGAGAGGATTTTTTTTCTTTAAACGTTAATAAAACTCATCTGGTTGAAAGTAAACTGTCAAAATATGGTCTCTACTTTAAAAAGAAAGAAAAAGCAGCGTGTTCATGGCTGAAGGATTAACCGTTCAAGTGGCTGTTGACTCAAAGATGAAGAAGGATTACGACTGTAATTTCTTTTAACTTTCTTACTGAAAGTCAGTTTCCACATTGCTATTTTAAGTTTAAGTGCAAGTCGTTCATAATTAACCATGATTTTGTTGTAGCTTTTTTTTAAAATTATTTTATTTAGGAGTTCACTTTGGAGATTTGTGACATGATGAAACTGAATAATAAGTGAGGGAAACCAAGCAAACAGAGAACATTTACATCTTCACATTTGCTCGGTAGGAAAGAGATTTAATCTTTCTAGACCTGCTTTGTCCTGTTAACAGGATTCATGCTAAAACTCATTGAATTTGGTTTCAGTATTTTCCAGGTCTGGAAATACACAGAAAGAAAAAAAAAAGATGATCAGAGAATGGAAAAATATTTGTTTTTCCAAACTTTATTCTCTCTCACATTTCATAAAGGTTGTCCTTCCTTCTGTGTGTCTGTGTTATTTTCCTTGAGCTCTTCTTTTCTTCTATCCCTCCTTCGATTCTTGTGTTATTCCTTCCTTCCTTCTTTGTATATCTTCCTTCATTACTTGTGTCTCAGCTGTTATCACTTTCTCATTTTTACAAATGACATTTATATCCTTATGTATATCCAAATGTCTTTGTTCTAGAGGTTTGCAAAAGAGAAACGAATAATTATCAAAGGAATATATATTCTCTGTGAAATTCTGAGATTTTAATGTGAAAACACCCTGATTTAAAGTTAAGACACATGTAACGTCAAGCACACAGAGTCACGCACCACAGACTGCACCACGTCATAATTTCTTCAGAATAAAGCCAAAACGGAAAAGTCTATGAAACCTTAAGTATTCCACAAACACCTGAGATTTGTACAAATTTAAAGAAAATAAAAATAAAAATTTTAAATGCAACATACTAACATATACGCAAGGGATGGTTCTGTGTGGATGTATTTTGCAGACCAACAGGGATTATGTAAATAACTGCATCTGCAATCAGGTGGCATGTTTAAGACAGAGAGAATAAATGGTGTCGTCACAAGAAGATAATTGTATTGCTATCAGGCAGTTAGCTGGATGCCTAAGCATCCAGCTGTCAAGGCGAAAGTCATGAGAGGATCGTTTGACGTGGTTTGCAACACCTAAAATCAGGGTTGGTAAAATGTTTTACTGAAATGTATAGCAGATTGTGACAGAATTAAACAGAATTAAAAGGAAAAAAAATCAATTTATAAGTTGGTAACAAGGCCTTGATGATGCCCCATTAGGCTTTAGGAACTACAAAACTAAACCGGCAGCTGACACAACTGTGGCAGTATTAAGACATCTCTGCTTATGTGTAAATTAATTACAAAACCTTTCAGGGAAAATCCCCCCAAATCCCATCCTTTCCCCACTCACCTGCCAGACATAGAGGCCCACTGTCAAACGGAAGCACATGGATATCGCTCCCCCCTTCCCAACCACACACACACACACACATATTTGCAAAGACTTCCATCCATTCCCTCGTGCGATCTTGTATCAAAGCAAACAAATGACATGCTGTCTTCTCTCCTTTCTCCCCCCACTGTCTTTTTTGATGTGCGGTTGTGTAAAATGACACGGCGTATCTCTCCAGCTGACATTATCACTCGCCAGCGCGCTCACATCTTCCGGCCGCACGCCTTTCCCACAGGACTCGCTACAGCAGGGGTCTTTGTCTGTGAAAGCATCCCCCCACACACACACTCAGGCGCACACACTGGAATAAAAAAATTATGTGGAAAAGTCTCCGTGGTTTTACCTTTGTATTGTGTGCTGTCAGGTCTGGTTTAAGCAATGACAAAGAGGTGATGCATGGAGTGATGCAGAGGAGGGATAGCAAAGACTTGGTGTTTTTTGGGGAGGTGGAGGGGTTGCATGTGTGTTTCTAATGATGCAAAGTTCTGCTGCCCAGATTTCTGATGCAGCAGACAGAGTTGTAACCCAGAGAGCTCTGTCACATTAGTGTGACCGTCAGTGTGCAGTTGACAAATTTAACAAGCCTCGTGCAATAACCAGCTCAAGAACAGATCGGCAGATAAGAGGTTGAAGCGTTTGTTTCACAGAAACATAATACCTGCTAAGACAGAGATGCAGTGCTTTGTAAAAATATTCAGTCCTCCTCAACTTTTTCATACTTTTCTAAAAGCTACAACCACAAACTTTAATGTATTTTATTGATTTTTATGTGATGGGTCGCCAACATTTTTTATTTTATTTTTTTTCCACAAACACAAATCTGAAAAGTGTGGCCTGTGTTTATACCCAGCCTTCCTGAGTAAATATTTAGCAGATTTGTTGTTATTCTCATTTTAAGTCATCTGCTCTTGGTTATTTGTGTTGTGTCTTTGCTCCAGTTTTTTTCAGGCCTGTTCCTCATCTGTTGTACGTTTCTCTCTGCATTTTTGTCCATCTCCATGGCAACATATGACAAAGTCTTCCAGGGCATGTCTTTATCGGCTTTTCGCATTTGCAAACAAAAAGTCTTGCCCGTTCTTTGCATAGTAGCTCGACCTAAGTCATATTGGAAGGACTTTGACTGAGCCATTGTGACATGACTTTAATTAAACTGTTTTGCTTTAGCCGTATGTTTTGCATTATTGTCCAGCAGAGGTGACTCTGACATTAATTTATTTTTTGAAACAAACAGTGCTTTACATGCTAATCAAAAAGTTTAATTTCAGTCTCTTCTAACTGGACAACTTCTTCCCTCTCTAGCCTTCTAAATGCATTTTCTCACCAAGGCCTTTCTTCTTGTCACCCTTCCATAAAGGCCTGATTTAAGGAGCGCATGACTAATAGTAAAAACTAATAGATATTCACAGCATGGGGTACTGGTCTGATTGATTTATCCCTGCTTTAAACCCCTCCACCACCTTATTTTTGACCTTCTTGCTTTGCTCCTAAGTCTTCATGGGGATTTTTATTCCGTAACAAACCTCGAATTCCTTCAGCTGTTTAAACAGAAGAGGCATTTTTTTTAAACACAATTTATTTTTTGTCATTATAGTGAAATTTGTGATTTATTATAGTTCTAAGTTCCAGTCATGATGAAAACCCTAAAAAACAAATCTTGTTTGACTTTATGTAAAGACAAAGTCAGAGCGATCTATTGCCATGGAACGTGTTTGTAAATAAAAGCTGGTTCTAAAACATTTTAGCTTATCAAATAAGGCTTAAAAACTATTAAAGTACACTTTTGCATCCTTCTCATTGCTTGTTTTCTTGTTGTGCTAATTACCATAAAATCAGGATACATTTTAAAGTCATGTTACCCACCCCTAAATACCGCTAAGACATTTCGTACAACTGGACACTACTCCCCAAGCAGGTTACCTCTGAGGGAAATTTGCTGCACTGGATTCACATTAGTGGTGACTGAAAAAAGGAGGAAAATTAAGAAACATGCCGCACTTTTGACATTTTTATTTGTTAAAGCTTTTCAAAAAAACATAATTTTGTTTCCATTTCAAAGTGATCCACTTCTTTAAATTGGTTTATCAAATATAAATTTAATTGTTTTGGACATGAAACTTCCCTCGGGTTATAGAACATAATGTCCACAACATGTTATATTTTTGACTCAGAATGAACACACACATTTCCTTCACATATTTCAAATAATCCACCTCTTCCACCCCCACAACCATTCAGGAGGAAATCTTTTTTAAATATTTTATTTCTTGTTCTGTTGTCTGCAAAATGACACTTTGAGCAAGTTCATTCATGTGAGTTGAATAAGAAAAAAAAAAACACACACACACACTGATTTAATGTCCTGCGGTTTCATAACCTTGGATGTTTAACACCATTCAGGGCAACTTGCTATTTATATGCAATTTGATGTGGAATTCGTTTTAGCTGGTTATTGACATTTATGCTACCTGTTTGTGCATATAAGCTGTTATTGTGGAGGGTTTAATGATTTGTTATGACTTACTCATGTTGACTTCTAAGTCAATTCACGTCCTTTGCCTTCACTCGCCTGCTTGAAGCCAGCAGTTTTACCAACAACTGTTTATGAATACTCTGTGTGAGTGTAAGACGGAGGGAAAAAAAATCTTTTAGACGAATGTCCTTGTTATTTGCTCTATGTGCAGAATAATAATAAGCACAGCAAATAAGCTCGTCTCCAGCTAACTATGTTCTATGATCTAGTTCAGGGTCGTGGGGAGTAGAGGGGTCTCCCAGCTGTCAGTGGGCGTAAGTGAGAACACAATCTGGACAGGTTGCCAATCCACGAATGGGAGGAATCGGTGCACTTAAGAAGTCATACTCAGTTTTGAATCCCTATTTGCATCTTCCTGAACTGTTTGCTGACCACATGTTTTAGTTCCTCTGGTAAAGATGTCCAAAAAGGCCTAAAATAAATTGTAGCACCATGATTCACTACAAAAAATGACTAAAATCAAACTTGTATCTTGGCTTTTTCTTTCATTGTAGGACATCATTCCTTTCTTTTATTTAAAAATCAAGTGTCAGCTATTTATAACCCTTACAATTGAATTAAAATTATTTTTTTAACTTAAGCATTTAATTTATGCTTTCCCTTTTAAAGTGAATCAGTTTTTATACGCTTTCATTTAATAACATCCTGTTTCCCTGTGGAGTAAATGTAGGAAGACGCGGAGGCCTGTTTTTTTTAGTCACTGCAAGAGGAGCCATATTTATTTTTGCTAACAAGCACAATGAGCCAGCTAAGATTGCTTTTATGGGGGGTCACCAAGTCTCCATGACAGCCATTAGACACTAACTACTGTACAAGCAAACAGACTGTTTGGAAAAACAAAGCTTTAATTTCCCACCACCACAAACGTCCAAAGTTTGCTAAACTCTTGCTGGTTTTCAGCTGAAACGCTGTGCTTTAGTAAAGGAAGATTCCCTTAACACTTAATTCAAACAGTGGTTAAAGTATTTAAATTATAAGCCTGATGCTGCTTGAAGAATCATGATCGGTTCTCACTCACGCATATCATGTAAACATATGGGACTTTTAGGACAACATATGTGCTGCAGGATTGATAACTGATATCATTTTTATGCTGAAGAAAAAAACTACAAATGTCAAACTACTGACAAACAAATATATTTTATTTTATTTTTGTTCTTTTTATATCTGTTTATATAACATTAATAATGCTCTAAAAAACGATACTATATGGATAAAAACCACTAAGTCGTTTTGACACGAAGCAGAAGGAACATGTGAAAAAGAATCCCTTTTTAAGCATGGTGGATGGGCTGATGAGAACATAAAGAAGGACTTAAGTTTTTACAATCTACAGAAATATTGCGTAGAATAGTTATATATATTGACAAAATCATCTCTTATAACAAAAAATAGCTGCTAAACCAATTAAAAGGAGCCGTACCAGTCATGCAAACTTAAATTTTGTCACTTTTGTTGTCTCACTTCTTTTTTTCACAATATAAAATTTTTTTTTTTCTAAAATTTTCAGCACCAGGCTGTGTTACCACAATGAACGATAATTTTTATTCTAAGGCTCATAGAGGATCATCATCAGGGGTGCAAAGAAATGTGGTCAACACTGCATGTCTAAATGAAAAAAAAATAAAATAAATAGGATACATTTATTTACAAAAGCTGAAACCAAATAACAAATACCAGATTTTTAATTAATGAAGTAAGGTTTCTTTCAGTTACAAAAGTAAAACATTTTTTTTAAAATACAATGTGCAATTTATATATTCATAAGTGAGGAAGACAGTAAGGACTGCCAGAGGTCATTCAATTGCTCCAGTGTGTCTTGTCCTGTCAAATGCTCGTGTGAGCCCGTCTTGAGAGAATTTCAATAATCATCCAAAAAGAACTTTTTGTCTTGGGCCACATTCTTCTAAATGTATCTCTCGGGTTCTAATTCCCTTCCACAATACATCTGGCTCGGGCTCCTCATCATGCCATTTGTCCCTTTTCTATTTCCCCTGTGTTTGATTCTGACAAATACGCGGATTATCGACCAGGGGGATTTTTAAATATATGGCTAATGTGAGCTTTCATGCCTGTGCTTTAATCTGCTGAGTATTTAAAACCAATCTTAAGGACGGGGGAGAAAACGTAGAGGTCAGGCCTTTTTTTAATTTTTTTTCCCCCTCCATTGCCCGGCACCAGAGAAAGGAGAAGGAGAAGGAGCCGAGATGGAGAGCGGGAGCTGAAGCAAAAATGTAAGCGAAGACAGAGAAGTGAGAGAAAGACAATGATTTCCCAGCTATTTGAATTCGAGCAAGGATTAACTGTGAAATCGCAGGTATCAAACCTCATCTGGCAGCACGGCTAAAGAATAGTCCTTCAAAGGAAAAAAAAAAAAGTTGGTCTCCTCACGAAGGTTGTGTGAGCTTGTCAAAGAAAGACTGATTTAAGGCTCTTTCTCTGCTTTTTCACTTTTCATGTGCTGGCCTCTCAGAAAATTGGACTTAGGGAAAGAAGTGTCCCTCACTTGCTTTTTAACAAGACAATGACACATTACAGTGAGGGATGAAAGCTCCATCATGTGTCCATGTCCGTCCAGTTCCTCTGCTGTCAAATCATCATCCTCTCATTTACAATTCAAACGCCTTCAACTCCTTATTACTGTCATTCGTCCACCATTCCTTTCATCTTTCTTCTTGTTTCTGCACCTCTCTTGTCCACAAGTACTTGTCTCCTTCACTCTCAGCTCCTTCTTCTCTCAGTCTTGTCATTTCGTGTGTGTGTGTTTCAGGCAGATGTGGCCTTTGGCAGTTAAAGGAGCCCTGTGTGTATCTGGTGTATGAGGCTAAAGAGAGCGGCATTACCTCTACAGCTTTAAACTCCATCAACCAACATTCAGACCTTCATTTTATGACTGTAATATGAGGTACTTAACATACTGCAGCCATAAAGTGCAACAGATGCGAGGTCAAAGAACTTCAAAACACAGTCAAGCTTGCACATAGTCTTTCAAAAGTATTCATATACCTGGAACTTTTACACATTTTTGTGTTCCTACAATCCCAAACTTGTATGGAGTTTATTGGGATTTTATGTAAACATGCAACAGAAAGTTGTTTTATACTTGAAGTGGAAAGAAAATGAAACATGCTTTTAAAATGCATTTTCTAAATAGAAATCTAAAACATGTTTTAGGGATTTGTGTTCACCTCCTGTTACTATGATCCCCCATTGTACTTGCAATGAAGGAACCAAGGCCTATTCTGAACAGAAAAAAAATAAATAAATAAAATAAAAAGTGAAGGTAAAAGCATTCCCTGAAAACGACCCTGGTGGTCAGGTTTAATCTGGAGGTGGAGATTCAAGGTTGGAAGATTTGTTTCAGTCATGTTCCCAGTTTATGGTCTTCTGTTGTTCGTATTGTCTGTTGTAAGTTGCATTAGAGAAATTCTGTATTATTGTTTGCAAACAGAACATTTAAACCCAGGCATGAACGCTGAATCAGAGTTTGCATTTAAGTACATTGATTACATTTGGCAACCTTTGTGGAAATATTTATTTTAAGGGAGCATGAACTTCTCCTTTCTGCATCCCGACAGAGAAAGTAGCCATCATCAACGCCTTTAGGAGAATTTAACCATTATAGTTAGAATGTTGCTCAGCATTTACTCTCTGATAAACAGATTAAAGCAATAACAACTGTCCTGGAATTTTGATCCTCAATTTAAAGTTTAAATGAAGCAGATATGCGTGTGTGTGTTTGTGTGCGTGCAAGTGTGTGTGTACTTTTAGGAGCAGACATGTCTTGCAGGCTCTAATTATTAAAGACCTCTTAATTATTTGAAACATCTTTCCAGTTAGAAGTGATCTTAACTCATTTTCATAGCTTAACCTCTAAGAAATTTTCACAATCCATGTCTTTAGAAAGCTGGCTGCATTTTCAATTCAACCTCTCCTTTTTTCCTTTCTTTCCAGCAGTCGTGATCGGCACAGTTGACTTAAAAATCCACTAGAGAAACAAATTCCCACACAGTTTGGAGTGACTTTTAAACCATAACTTCTATGAAACAATCTGATATTAATGTTGTTTCAGTTTGATTTCACTGTATTCAGTCACATGCGCCACTGGCTGCACAGTGGTGCCTTGCAGCAAGAAGGTCCTGGGTTCGATTCCTGGCCCGGTTCTTTCTGCATGGAGTTTGCATGTTCTCCCTGTGCATGCATGGGTTTTCTCTGGGTACTCCGGCTTCCTCCCACAATCCAAAAACATGACTGTTAGGTAAATTGGACTCTTTAAATGGATGGATGGACGATTTGCTTTGGCAACTTGAAGGTAAAAGCCAAGAGAAGAAATAGAAAAAAAACATAAGAATGCAGGAAACGAGGACAAAGATTTCTTCTTCCAGCATGAAAATGATGCTAATATACAATCAGCTTTAAAAATTAAATAGTAAAGATCAATAGAAACACATATAAAATGGCCTTCTATTCTTCAGCTTCCATTACATTAATTATGCAGTACTTTTGTTGGTCCATCACATAAAATACATTGAAAAAGCATTGGGACTTTGTAACGAGACAAAAAAATAAAAAAGGTCAGCAGTTCTGACTACTTCCCCAAAGTAATGTATGCTCTGCAGAAACAGCTGGTGAACTTGAGCGGGATCTATCTAAAGCATAAGTTGAATAAAGTTTTTATGGTACAGAACAGTGTGTCTAACCCAGTATTGTTAAGTAGGCCAGGGCTGATATCATCTGATACACTTGTTTGCTTGCCAACCATACAATCACAGCCTTTCCCTGCTGAGGAAGCATTCAAACTGCTATTTGAACATCAATGCAGCATGCAAATAACATCCACCACCCCTTTTAACATCAGATAAGATAACCCACAACGTGCCGTCTGCCAGCGCAGAGATGTGTTCCGCATCCTAAGGCTACACTGCTGTTGCAAAACATCATAAATGAACCTTCTCAGCAACTTTCTTTGTGAAAAAAGAGGCAAAAAAGGGAAGTTAGTGACAATGGTGTGTGTTGATGTGCATGTATGTGTAAAAAAACAAAGAGAGAGAAGGCTGTAAAAATGGCTCGCTCTGAAGAGAGAGAGAGCGAGAGGAAGATGGAGACAGGAATTGAGAGAGGAGCGAGGAGCTTCTTTAATTTGGAAAGTTTGATGTGAATGACGCACATCTGGCCCCTCCAAGATGATGGATTTTGCTGTACATGCAATAGTAAAAGTAATGCCTCCTCATTCTCTCTCCCCATCCATCATATCCCATCCTTCTGCATCCCCAATCACTTACATCAGCTGCACTCAAATCACCATATGCAACAACTAGTTTTTCCCCTCTCGTGTTCTTACATCCTCTCTGCCAGACACCATTCAGTGTTTTATGAGCCAGAGTCACAGCTCTTTGGATTTGAAGGTAATACGTCACAACCACTACAGCGCATCTGGAAGGCAAACACCTCAACATGACATGCGCATCGGTTTGCACACCACATGTGAGGATATCTTTCATGTTCAAAGACGAGACATATAAACAGCTTTGTTTTAACAGAATTTTGCCTAAACATTGTTTAGGTTCGCTAGCTGAGTGAACTCGAGCAAGATCTGGGCATGTAACAGGTTCTCCTTCTAGGACTTGTGACATATGCCTGAAAAAAAGTGGGATCACCCAACATTCTTCCTGAACAGGTACCCAACCTATGTTGATTGACCATTTTTGCTGGAGCAGTGATGACTACTTGGTTGACCTGGAAACCTACTCCTCAACACTTGAGAGGTGAGGCTCATTTTATCCTCTTTATTTGGGATATTGTCCTTTTGGTTGTAAATTAATTGAATCAATAAATATAAAGCTTTTCTTTTTGAATGAGCTCTTCTTCGCCATGATAGATTGCACCATCAAAACTGCAATCCACTGACATTAGGATGTTATTAGATTTCATTAGCTGTGAATGGACTCCATGAATGTTAAGTTTTCTCATAAATTATCAATTGGATACCAATTTGAACTTTGACTGGGCCATTCTAACACATGAATATGCTATCCAAACCATTTCATCACACACTTGGGTGCTTGTTTAGAGCCTTGAAAAAGCCTCCAGAATTTTCCTGTATTTAGGTCCATCCTGCCTCTCAGTTGTGACCAGCTTGCCTGTCAGTACAGAAAAAAAGTTCCTTCCCACAGCATGTCAGGGTCACTATCAAGTTTCACTGTGGTGATGACATGTTCAGAGTGATGTGCAACATTAGTCTTCATATTTTACCTGTGGGCAAATAGCTGTACATGTATACATACATCTGATTGGAGCACCGTCTTTCAGAGATGCCTCCCCTACATTTTAGTGGCCCATTACAAACAGAACGTTTTATAACTGTCTTTTAGCAATGACTGTCTTCTTGCCACTCTTCCATAAAGGCCGCTTTTGTGGATTACATCAGCTTCATGAGTTACAGGAGTTGACCTGCCAAAAGATTTCTCTGCCTGAGGTATGTATCTTGGCAGCTCATCCAAAGATACTGTTCGCTTTATTGCTGCTTCATTGATTAATACTCTGCTTGCCCAGGGTGTATGTGTAGCTCAACTGCTGTCTTGGTAGATGGTTGTGTCATCATGGGGTTTTTTTTGGTTGTTGTTGTTTTTTCAGATTATAGATCTATATGGTAAATGATAAAGCTTAGGGTATTTTCTTTATAACAATCTGCATGCAAACTTCTCCACAACTTCATCCCTGGCCTGTCTGCTGTATTCCTTGATCTTCATGTTGTTTGTTCACTGGTACTCTAACAATAATCCTAGACCTTCAAAGAACAAGTGTATAGATGAATAGGTGGCTTCACAAGGTAATGGTTTCTACTGGATTTTATGAAGGGGTATCAGAGTAAAAATGGCTTTTAAAAAATCTATCAATTTTGTCTTCTGTACTGCTTTGAATGAAATGAACTGTTCAAAAAAGTTCAAAAAAACTCCCAAAAAAGTTCATTTCAAATGAACTTTGAAATGAACTGCTTTGTTTTAGTTCATCTCAGAAAATTCCAGCAATGTACTTTCAAGTTTTGAGTTTGGAAGAATTTTTGAAGAACTTCAGGGAGCAAGAACACTTCAAACATGTACTGTATGTAACAGTCTCATAAGTCTATTTACATGCTTCATTGAAGTCCTACTTTGGATTCTGTGAGTTTAATTAAATGTTTAAAAGTCCATGATGTTAATTTTTTTAAATAAACAAAAGGTCTTATAACCTTAGGAAGAATGTAAGCTGGAGGGAAAAGTTTTATATCTTTTGATATTAACCTCTTCACTACAAGTGTGGTGATGTTTTTAAACTATATTTAAATTTCAAAGTACACTACCGTAGTACCCCAGTTTTCACAGGATTTGGAACCACAGCTGCCCCGCCAAAAACCACAAATGCTTAAGAGTCTCTTCCAAGAAAATTGTTTGTTTAAATAGTTCAAATAACAAATATACCTTAATAAGCATTAATAAATACAGTGAAAAACATCTTATCATGATCATGAAAGCTAATATCTACCGTCTTCTTTATCTCCACTCTCGGTTATACAGCCAATCAGTGCCAAGGAAAATGAATGTCCCTCTTGGATTGGATGCTTTGCAAACGCCAACCAATAGGTTGTTGGCTTCCCAAGTCACAATTTCTTTCAAATATCTTAAATATGCTCTACAAAAAAATCTGTGAGTAGCTAAATTTTCTGTGAATAATTTGGAGTAGCGTTCCACAGACAATCCGTGTAGCGGTGACAGAGCTGAACTGAACCACAGCGTTAACTATACAAGACTGTGCTGCTTCTCTAGCATGCTTAGAATTATGGAAATGTATTCTATTGAAGCATCAGTTTTTTATTTGGCATGTATGTTAATTAACGATAAAATGCATTGGTGAATGTATTGAATCCATTTAAGTGTTGTGAACATGCTTTAAAAAGAGCCGTTTTCATCACACAGAAAAAACCTCCTGCATCTCTCCAACTCCGGGGCTGCAGAGCTCACCACTAAAGTAAATTATGAGCCATCAGTGTGCCTCTCTTTCAATTCACAGATGCGTGGCCTCGAAGTCTGTGTCCATTTGACACTGTGGCCGCACTGATGGATTTGTAAACATTAGGACCAACACCTCCGCTCACACTCACACACATGCGTACAATTTCTCCCTTTCACTTTCATCCAGCCCCGAGCCCGTGTCCAGATGATTATGGGGTCACAAAGCGTCCTCTGACTCCATCAGCACAAAGGTAATCCAGAGAAGAATCTCCAGGCCTTTTTCTGCCTTCTTACTCAAACATAATTCTCCCAATTTGGCATTTTGACATCATCTCTAGTCCACCAACCCAAGTTGTCTCTTTCCCAACCTGGCTGAAGCACAGCCACAATAACTTTATTTTCCCTCCCTTCGCTCCAACAGACACCATTCAACCCTTACCTCTCTATTCTTTTTTTAATGTGGTTTTTTTTTGTCCTCTATCGCCTTTCTCTTCTTCTTCCCCCCCCACCCGACTTCCAAGGTCAGACAGGACAAACAATGCCACTGGTGTCTGTCTGAGCACATCTCTCTACCCACCGCGACTGCCACTGTTGCCTTGGCAACGCACTAACCATTAATTTTCAATTAAAGCAGACAAAGAGAAGACAGCTCAGGGTCCATGGAAGGTGTCAAGAAGCAGTATTAATATACGACAAGTGAGCATAATTGTGTGTCCATTTTCCTCAGCTCTCATCTATGCTATCAGTGAAATGTGAAAGCAGCAGATAATTTGGGGGTGTGGAGATGCCGGACACTGTTTTTCTTTTAACCAAGACGCCTTTGATGTATCACTCTGAGAAATATAGCATTCATCATTACCTTTATGAATATTTTGTCAGGGATGTTATTATTTTCATTAACACTTTATCAAAAAAAAAAAAAGCTATTTCACTCAGACTCCAAATCCTGACATCTACACACACACACGCACACACACCTGTAAGCTGTATGGAGTGCAAGGACATGCTGCTGACTGCACTCCGTAGGTTGTTATTTGATTTCCATTAGGCGGCCATTACAATGACACCTCTAACTCATGCAAATGCACAAGCGCCTCTTCATCCCTTTGTCTGGTGCTGCAGAAGCAAAAGTATACACATTAAAGCAAAGGTGTGGGATCACTCGAAAACACACAATAAAGTACACACACACACACACACACACACACGCGCACACACACAGACTGGTTTCCATCGATCACGAGGACCTCTACTTTTATCATCAATCATGGGGACCACCCTTTCTAGT
>CAEFZX010032068.1:0-10361 GCA_903066825.1 Alfaro cultratus
TCTTAGTTGCTTGCATGCACACAGCTGCTGCTGCTGCTTACACCTTCACAACTGGTCAGACTGGTTTGGTCACATATAGTCAAAAAATAAGACGCCAGTATAGCAAATAAAACTGTGCAGCAGTTCCTTGTCTTGGTTTCCTGGTTTCGTCTTTTAGTTGTGCTGCTTTGCTGCGACGGCTGATGACTCTCTGCTACTAACTGGACATTCTGCTGATGATTGTAATGTATCAATACTTGCTTTGAATTAGGGACTGATTAGATTTAACACCCGGGATAGTGGGGGGTTGAATGATTTAGCTGTGGTGTTGTACCATGTTGTGTACATCCACTTATTCATTATCTAGCACCTTTAATACATGAAGGGTCATGAGGGGGTTTGTTGGCTACGTCTAGTGGTCAACGTTCACAATGGACAGGTCACCAGATGTTGTATGCTAATTTAAATGAATTCTGTTCATCTTATTCTTTTTAGTCTTCTTCTTATTATTATTAATGACTTTCTATTTCATTTTTCTTTCATGGCTGCTCTGATCTCCAACATTCTCCATGATGTCAGAAAGTGACTCAAAATCGTAATTTAAATCCGCTGATCTGCAGCATTTTTTCTTCTGTAATTATTTGCGAAGTCAATCTTTGTAGACGCCCACTTTCTGTGCACACTGTTTTTTTTGTTTGTTTGCATAACTTACCTTATTTGGAGTCTCTGTGGATCAGGCCCTTAATGTTATACAAAGAAAGTTGACATTTTTGGTAAAACTAGCAACATATTTATGGCATAATTTAATGTAAATTGAATATTTGTTTGGAAGATCGACCTTTCGTCTCCTCAGATCGGAGTCGTTGATGTTAAGGACGTAAGGATTTGCTAGTACCCACACAATCTGTTGCAGGATGGCAGGCCCATTCATTAGAAACATCCTCTTTTTCCTTGAAAGCTGCCTTTGCTGTTTTGTGGTTTAGATTCAACGAGATGTCGAAAGCTTCCCTACACACAACACTTCTGCTGATTTGTTAGCTACGCTTACATTACAAGACTCTCTTGTTGATCCATATCCATAAAAGAGTTGTGTTTGATTCAGATCTGATGCCTGGGGAGGCAATCAGAGTCCAAGCTCGGTCAGATGGTCCAGTAGCCAGTAGCCGTCTGCATACTCAACCTTTTAGTGAGGGAATTTTCTGGTTGGGTCAGAACCAACAGTTTCCAAACATCTTCAAGACACAGTTGAAGACCAATAATGTCAATGCCTCTGATGGTTTCTTTCACTGGTTTAATAGATGAATAGACCTAACAGAATGCAAAATAATTTGAATTAATCATGCTGTCGACTTCCAGTTTAACCATTGATTATTGTGTTCTTCTAGCTAGTACAGCTAGTTCGCTAGCTGATCTAGTGAGCTACATAAATCTAGCGCTGATGTATTTGTGTTTGGCAGGCTGACAGTGTGTGGATGGACATGGATGACCAGGATGACATGCCGACGGCCGAAGAGCCGGAGCAGTGGACAGAGGATGATCTGTCTGGAAAGATGGATCCTGATGATGACGATGATGATGATGAAGACGATGACGAAGATGCTGACGAAGATGATGACGAGGATGACGATGATGAAGATGATGATGAATAATTAATGTTTTCGTCCCTTTGCAGTTAATGGAGACGTTTCTCCATTAACTGCATGTTCCTCACGTTTCTCCTTGTTCCTGTAACGACCTGAGGGGAAACACTGTCAGACAGGAAGGAGGTTTCCATTAAACCTGGACGATTGTCCCACAGACGGCTAGAAGCGTCCATGTCCCAAATGTCCCTAATGGCTGCCTGTCTCCCGCCTTTGGACAACTCAATGTCAATAAATGTAAAATCAGGCAGAGACAAAGTTTCTAAAGGGTTTCAATGTGATATGACTCTTTCTCAAGTTTACTCTTACCTTGTTTCAGTCACAATGAGAACAAACTCCTTCTTGTTACAGCTTTAAAATAAGAATTAAATTTCACTGGACAGTCTTAAGTTCATCAAATCAGTCGTTGAAAATGTATGTTGAAGGTAATAAACTTGAGATCGGTTTCTGTTTGTGTTTTTTTTACATATATAAAAAAGATTTTTGTAGTTATTTCACTATATGTGGAGGTCATTTGAGCTGACCTTTCTATTGTGTGGATGTGGGTGTGTGCTTAGGTGTGGGTGTGTGTGTGTGGGTGTGTGTGTGTGGGTGGGTGTGTGTGTGGGTGTGTGTGTTTGTGCAAAGTCTCCTATCTTGTGTGTTACTGTGTTTCTGACAAGCCAAGAAAATCTAACAAAAAAAAATAAAATAAAAAATCAAGACTAAAAAGAAGTTTTCTTCTGTAGGAAGGTGATGTTTTTCATCCTATATCTAAAACACAAAAAGGATTTGTCAAATTTGATGTACTAAAATAAAGGCATCTTGTTTTCAAATAGTTTTAGGCTTCATTGAATAAATTTATTCTGTTACAAGAACAGGATTTGAGTCGCTTTCTTTCAAAATGCCTGCTATATGTATCCAAATTTAGTCAATTAATGAAATGCTGATTTAGGTAAAACAAAATTGACTTTTTTGTAAAAATCTCCAAAATGATGCAGTTTTACTTATAAAAGCTCGGCTATACTTAAAATGTTTCATTTTAAGAAAATTATAGTCTATTAAATCAATGAAATATTATTGTTTAAAAAAATCAGCAGCAGCCGACATTTGGTGATCGTTCGCTACCTTAAATTTGATAAGTTTGCATCATTTTGGATTCTCAACACAAACTCATTAGACCAAAACAGTCCAACAGGTTGGTGTGTAGACATACACAGCTGTTTTGTCTCCGTATGTCTGCTAATGGCCAGGCTAACACTGTTTAGGTTCACGCACTTGTTAGCATTATAGATTTTTTCTTATCACTGTTTTGAGTTTAACTTCAAAGCAGTACAACTGTTGGAGGAAGTGAATTGTTGATATTTAATCCCAAGACAGTGTAGCTGCTGAGTGCTGTGGAGGAAATTGGTCATGTTTTGTTTTCCATATAAGGAGTTGTACATCTTAGTTGCTTGCATGCACACAGCTGCTGCTGCTGCTTACACCTTCACAACTGGTCAGACTGGTTTGGTCACATATTGTCAAAAAATAAGAAACCAGTATAACGAATGAAACTGTGCAGCAGTTCCTCGTCTTGGATTCCTGGTTTTGTTCTTTAGTTGTGCTGCTTTGCTGCGATGGCTGATGACTCTCTGCTACTTAACTGGACATTCTGCCGATGATTGTAATGTATCAATAGTTGGTTTGAATTAGGGACTGATTAGATTTAACACCCAGGATAGTGGGGGGTTGAATGATTTAGCTGTGGTGTTGTACCACGTTGTGTACATCCACTTATTCATTATCTAGCACCTTTAATACTTGAAGGGTCATGAGGGGGTTTGGTGGCTACGTCTAGTGGTCAACGTTCACAATGGACAGGTCACCAGACGTTGTACGCTAATTTAAATTAATTGTGTTCATCTTCAATTTGCATATTTGTCAGGAAATAAAGCTTCTTTGAATGTCCCAAAACTGGAAGTATATTAAATTCAGTGGATTTACACAATGAAACAACTTAACAAAAAAAGTTAGCACAGCTAATTTTACGTAAAAATATTGATCTATTAGATCCTTAGATTTATGCAAAATTTTTATAAATCTACAAAGAATATGTTGTCAAAAATAACTTATGTGAATGAATGTGAAAATAAGTTATGTTAGGTTCTTATGCTCAAAAAAATTGTCAGTAACTTTTTTACTTTTTGTCACTTTAGAAAGATGAAAGCTGCTCTTGTGATCGCTGTCCTGGTCCTGCTGATCGCCGTCCTTGTTGTTCTTCTCCATCCTGGTGTGGAGGAGGATAATCATAATCCGCTGGAAGAATTTGACACTGCTTCAATTCCTGAAGGGGAAGAGTAAGTTACCCTGAAGTAAAGAAAACCACTTATTATCAAAATGTAGTGGAACAAATGACAGTATACAGTTTGCTTTAGTGTGTTTAGTGATGGTTAAAGGAAATACTGAACAACTATTTCAGAAGGAAACTACAAGACTTGCCACTCACATATCTGAGTGATAAAATATTATCATTTGGTCTGCTCGATAAGTGGCTGGTTCAAACAAACCACGGAAAAGATTTCATTAATTTTATTCATTTTTATTTTTATTTGACCTTTATTTAACCATGTGAATTAGCAAGAACAATTTTTTATGTTTTTTTTTACAATAACGACCGGGCTAGGACCGCCTCTGGCCACGGCCCAATCGAAAGCTGGTAGCCTGAGTAGAACAGGGAATCTTATTTTTGGTAGAGAAAATGAGTCAATTCTTTATTGACATTTTAAAATGATTTTTGACACGTGGCAAAATTGAAATGGGCCAAAAACAATTAGGGTCCAACTGATCCCTGTTCTAAAAGACTGGGAACATGGAGACTGTTTTCTAAAATAATGGCACTTTAGCACTTTATGACAACAGTCAATTGTCCAAGCTAACAGGCTAATTCACCCGTGGTTCTTTACATACCCAACACCCAGTGCAAACATACAAAAAAGTATCAAACGAACAAATAGAAACAACAAAAAGTGATTTGCATCGACTTGTTCATGCATGGCAGTAGTGGGTTGGGATTTTTGTTTTGTTTGTCATGTTAGATTTTACTGGTTTCCTATTTTCAGTGACAAAGTTCCCTTCTTTAACATAGATCTAATAAATATAGTTCCATAAGATCCAAAAAATATTTTTATAGCTAATGCTGTCAATCATGTTGCTAATAGATGCAGAACCCTTCAGTTTCTAAATGACTGATAAAATATAAAATACTTTCTACATTTACATTTCTCTCCTCATAGAAGTAAAAATCATAATTTATTGTGTGTGTTGACTTATTAAATAATATTGCAATGGAATATTAGCAGAATGACATGAAAAAGACATATTAAAAAATAGGATTAATCTTTGATTTGCATATCATTTTGTAATTTACCCTGCTTACATGATGCTGTTTGTTTACTGCTGTTCTCTAACAGACATCTGTGGAGAACAAATGGACTTCAGATCACATCTGGTGGAGCAGCTTTCTACAAGCAGTAGTTGTTAACAAGTTTATTTGGGGGTATCAGAGTTCAAATGCAACGCTTTCCACACTTGAAACCATTCAGTCATTTTTCTGTAACTTCACAATTAATCTTTTAGTGTGTCCCATATCATGTATAAAATGGTTCAGTTGGTTTAAATACATGCGATGTTTCAAAAACAGATAAAGTAGCTATTTATTGTCTGAAACACTATTTTGTTCATGAAGAAGTTTATAACTCAGTTCAGATTTTTCTGTCAAATTTCTGACAAAAAGTATTTCAAGAATTTTTTTTTGTTGTCATTTTAGAAAGAGGGACACTGACCCTGTCCTGATGGATGAAGAGACCACAGCCTACAATTCTAGACCTTGTCTGCGGATTCGTGATAACACCGCCTACGAGAATTTTGTTTCCAAACACGTTCTGCCGGAGGGGTTTAACACTTCAGATCCTCCATGGAAAGAGTAAGTTGCCCTACAAAACAAATAAAACTATTTATTATCCCAATTAGACAGGATTCAGTTATTGGACATACCAGTGTACAGTTTGCTTTAATGTATTTAGTGATGACTAACTAAAATACTGGGCTGCTAACTACGAAACATGCTGCTCACATAGCAATAACATAAAGCAATTTGCTCTCCAATGCTGTACTGAATAAATGAGGTTCCAAACAAACCACTGTAAAAGTTTAATTAAATTAGATCCTTAGTTACACAACTGGCAAATACTAAATTGCTACAGGTTTCCTGATTGGTCAACCGTTCTGAGAGTCTGTCACCTTTTGCCATATCTTCAGTCTGCAATCAGTGACGTCACAACTGAGAAAATTATCCAAGCTAACAGCATAATTCCACTGTGATTTATAAAATACCCAATGCAAAGATCCAAGAAACTATACAACTGGCAGCATAAGCAAATAAGTAAAAGAAAATACAAAAAATGAAGTAAAACACAAGAATAAAAAACAAAGACCACATAGAATATACATCAACTTACCATAACTATTGCGGGCTGCTCGCATGGGAATAACAAAGTGTTTTCTTGTTCTGATTGTCGTGCTAGATTTTATTGGTTTCCCAATGTCACTGACAAAGTTATCTAATCTAACAAAAAGCTAAAAAAAATAAATAAATAAATAAATAAATAAATAAATAAATAAATAAATAAATAAATAAATAAATAAATAAAAAATGGTTCCATAAGATAAAAAATATATATTGCTAAACCGATCAACAGCCGAAAAATTATCTGTGGTTTTTCAACAGTTTTTAGAGAAATTTTGGTGTGTTGGATCTAAAGATCACATTTGTTTTGCTCAATTAACTCGACTTTATGAACTAAGCTACATATCAGTTTGGGATTCAGTTTTATGGCTGATTATTGTTGGACCATGAAGAGAGAAAATCCTGCTGCTCAGCAAACGAGGCAGTCGAAGAAACGGTGGTTCAAGCTCTGAATTTTGCACAATAAAGACATAATGTTCAATTAACATGCATCAGTGTTTATTACTCAACTCACAGAAACACAGGTTTGGATCATTAAAGCAATACAATTTTTTTTCTCCTGAAGCATTTTTGGATGAGAAATATTAACGGAAATGAACTGATGTCACAAAAATGTCACAGAAATTTAGTCAGAAGATTGGATTTCTCTAAATCAAATAACCTGACTGAGAAAAATGGATGTCAGCTTTGGATTCAGCAAAATGGTCCTAATTCAGTTTGGAAAAAAAACCCAAAAAACATAGACAACTTCCAAAAAGTATTTTTTTTGTAACCCAGTGCAGTAGATGCAGCATCACTACTGAAAATGCAATTTTTATTACTTGGTTACTTTCTTGTCAAATCATCACAAAGTCTTAATAACATATGCATAGAAGTGATTTCACTCTTAGAGATATAATAATACCTATATGCCTATAGAAAAAGCACTTAGTCACCAGGAGCTGAATGTAAATTTTTATTTTCAAATAAAAATGTAAAATAAGTTCAGGCACAAGAGTCAGAATATTTCTAGGTCTGTATAAAAAAACATTTACTTTTTTAACTTCCTGAACTTTTTTCCAGAGTAATCTAACACCAGGTTTTGACACATTTGGTTCTTTTAGGTACCTGGAAAACAACAACCTCTGTGACAGACCTAAGCAGTCCTTCGTTGATTACGAAAAAAAAGGATTTTTTGAGAAGATCTGCAACGGCTCTGGCTCTGGGAAGCGTCAAGAGAACAACTTGTGCACCAGCACCAGCAAAGTTCAGCTGCATGTTCTCAAAGTTGGTAAGAATTGCAGCTTCATTAAGAATATTTCTAACAGAGCTCAATATGTGACTGTTGCTTGTAACAAAGTCAACAGAAAATGCCGCCCTGTTCACTTTAATAGCAGCCAAGACTATAAGCCATTCCATACAAATGAAACCTGTGGGCCATAAACTGATCTCTGGTTTGACATCTGAAACGTTTTTCACGTTTGGCAAAAATGCTGCTTTGCTTTGCGATATATCTGTATCCAGCTTTAGATCAGCTTTTTTCTGCTTTTAGTTAAGTTTAGTTGAGTTTATTTTATAGACACATCAGAGATACCACACAATCAATGAAAGACAAATGTACAATTTACAGTTTTTAATTTATCAGTGTTGTGAAACTTTGAACTTTGTTGGTGGTTTGATTTTGATTCCCGAAAACTCAAAAACTATTTTTTTTGTAAAAAACATCTGGGAGTTTTGGTTGTAATTTTGAATTGAGAAGTTATTCTTTCTTAACTAATTAGAGTTCCCATTAAATTAAGTTAATAGTCCATATGTCCAGAGCATCAAGTCACCATGACAACCAGGTATTTACATTGGACAGCAGAAATGTGACTTAAACTTATCTACATCTCTGAATCACATAGATCCTATACATGGGAAATATATACTTTATATACTTTTGCATCCCTGATAAATATATATGAAGTAACAATCATAACAATAAAGTTTTATATTTTACTTTTTGTTTAAATGATTGTTTTGCTAAAGATGTTTCCAAAGATGTGCAGCATGTTGCTTTGTTTTTTGCTTTGCTTCAATAAAATTTCATAATAATTCATTCATTCCAAGTTCTGTTGTCCTTCACATTAATTGTTTTTATAAGCTCCATTGTTATTCTGTGTCTTTGTTTTCTTTTCAAGTCATAGTTTAGTTTTTTCTGACAGAAAAGTCAAAAGCGATTAAAAGAAAGAAGTTAAAATTTGTAGCATAAACATTATGGCACATTTTAAAATATATCAGGAATATATAGAGGGTCAAGAAAGAATCAATAAATACAGTCATATGGTTTCCTCAGTCTGACAGCTTATGTTGTATTAGTTGAAAACGTCAATGCAGGTTTTGGCTGATTTAAGTTAGAAAAGGGGGCAAAGTTGCAAGTTGAGGATCATAAGTAGATAGAAATTCTGGTAAATGTTCATTTTCTGTCAATAAATCCTGAAATTGATAATAATTCAGATCTATGGCTCTCATGGTATTCATATTCTCCCAGATGGGCCCATTGAGCTCCAGTCAACTTTGCATTGAACCTTTAACAACCATTACAGTCCTGTCACTCTATGGTGGCTCAGGATGCAACACAATTTACAAAAAACACTGAGAGTCAATAATCAGAGGAAACTCAACTAATGTCAATTATATATTTTTCCATTTTTTTCAACTTCAGGACCTTGGAAACACAAAGGTGGTAAAAAGACTTCAGGGTTTCCAAACCTAAAACAAACACCTTTATAGCTCAAAAAACAAAACCTCTCCTGTCTAAATCAAGACACGACGATTACAATTACTAAACTCTCTGGCCGGCCACAATACAACGATGATATTAGTAAAAAGAAAATGACATAGAACCCTTACCAAGCTCCCCATCCAAGCATTGGACCATACAGAAGTTCAAATGCCAAAAAATTACCAAAAATGAAATTACAACCACACTGAGCTCTCAGTTCAGAGTCAACAATGTCACCAAAGATCATCAGGTTCTTAGGTGACATCCAGTGTTGGATGGCTTCAGCCGTATGCAGTCTTCACTTTATTGTTCATGTTGATGTCCGATGAAAATAAAGGTATATTTGTTTAAACTAATGTAATGTCAACAAGAAAAGAGGCTCTTAAGAAAAGTTGCTACTTGACCACATAATCATTGTTTTGGATTACAAAATAATAAAGGCGGTCTGATTACTTTTTTCCATGACTAAGTTTTTCATGTAACAAACTTGAATTAATAATAAAATAATGGCACGCTATCTGCATATTTTATAACCTGCTTTGGCACAAGCCACACATCATGTGTTACGGTTTGTGTACATGCTTTTCATCTGAGGATTTTCTAAAAAAATTTTCTAAAAGGGTTTTTATATATTTTCCCATCATATGTGTTTTATTTTCCGTAAAGATTAAAAGGATATTTTTCAGAGTTTTTCATATCTTGTGTGTGCATTCTAAGGAAAATGTCACTGTAGTTTCATTTTGACTCAAAGACGCCTGAGATGATGAAAGGCAGGTAGTGTGTACTGGCAGCAGAGAGAGGCGCCTGTGAGGGGGTCAGGATGGACTGAGGAGGAAACCACAACTTTCCTCCAACCAGCAGCTCAGTGACCTCAGGTCTCCGCTACAGGAGAGATGTCAGGCCTGTCCTGAACGCAGCGCAACGTTGGATCAGGTTGGTACAAATAAACACAGTCAGATGGTGCAGAAGTGGACAAACATTTCATGTCTTAATACTGTGTGTTAACTGCTAAAAAATGTAAAATGTTTCATGTGGAATGCTACCCAGTAAATCCATTGGCTTTGGAACTTAGGCATCCTGACATTCCTTTTAGACTCAGCCCCTCGGGGTTTTAGGTACTTGGGAATTAATATTACACGTACTCTGCCCTCAATGTTTTTTCAGAATTTTGCCCCTCTAGTCTCCCAAATCGCATCAGATTTTCGGAGATGGAACTCTCTCCCTCTTTCACTAATTGGCAGGATTCATGTTATTAAAATGAATGTTCTACCTAGATTTCTTTGTTTATTTCAATGTATCCCTCTATTCTTGCCTAAACAGTTCTTCAAGTCCCTGGATCAGATGGTTTCTTCATTTTTGTGGAACAATAAAGCCCCCAGATTGAGGCTTTCTCTATTGCAACAGTTCACCACAAGTGGTGGTCTTTCCTTACCCAATTTTGCAATGTATTACTGGTCTTCACATATTCATAAATTGATTTATTGGCTAAATTCACCCAATCTGATCTGGTGTA
>CAEFZX010032069.1:0-17362 GCA_903066825.1 Alfaro cultratus
ATATATATTCAAATATGTAGCGCCTGAATGCTTCTGTCATTAATATACATCTGATTCCTTTTCTCAGTCTGCAATATTTTCTTGGATTATAGCGTTAGAGATCTTTATTTTATATCCACACAGGGAAACAAACTGCAGATTTATGGTCCCTTCATGTAATCACATCTTTTTAACACATGATGGCAGCACAAACCTATACACAAACCAAATAGCCAGATTAATCTAATCTCAGTATAATCCTGCCAAAGTCTTTTGATGAACTGGTAACACCTGTTCTGTTGAATTACAGTATGTTCAAATGAAACTAAAGTGAACTCTTACATTAAAAACAATAGAATATAATACTAAATATCTATATTTCTGTACCTCAATTCACCTAGTGAAACACGTTAGATATGGTAGATTAATTAAACACAGGTTGATGTTTTCAAGCCTTTATTTTTAATTTTTATGATTATTTTCCATTGTTGACGCCATATTCTTAGAATATTACACCAGAACAATGAAAATGCGGGCTTAATAAAAATTTATAACTGCTTAAGGTTTCTATTTAAAAAATACTTGTAGTATGACAAAGGAGCCTCAGAATAAGGCATATTCTAATTTATTGAGTATAATGAAACAAATATTAAATCATCAGAAGCTGGTATATTACACATATAAATAAAAGTTACAGTAAATTTTTAAATGATTTAATTTAAATTATTATTTATTTATTTTTTGCTACTTTCTTATGAACATACGACTTTATAAACATAAATTTTTCAGAGAGAGCTCCAGCTTGTGAGTTTAAATGGGAGTGTTATCTCTAACTGTGACATCTGGCTCCAGCAGCTTAGCGAGCAGCTCCTTTCATTTCCCTGCTGTCAACGTCACAGACAGACGTCTTTCAAAAGCTTCTTCTGGCGGTAAGTGGTTATTAACACCGCGTTTATCTTTCCTCTTTCTCTTTTTTTGTCATCCTGATGGCATAACGTTCAGATAACGTAAAAGAATGTGCTGTAATAGTTTGCGGAACAAAGCTAGACGTTAAGAGTCAAAACGTGACGTCCGTTGCTAGGCATCCCGCACATTCAGAGCAACAGCTTCATCAAGTTATTCGGTTAATTAAAAAATAAAATAATAAAATCTTTCTCTAACCGAGTTTAATTAACCTCGGTTAAAATCCCGTCCGTTATAAATGTACACCTGCTTTGGTGACGCTAGCATGCGAGCTACTGTGACGTTTATACGACGCTTAAATCATAAAACAAGTTTCTGTCTCCTCAGCGAAGGAATTAAGTGAATCATATTCTCAGATAAAATTGAGCACTTTTAAAACACAGGGATGTTTTACTTAGGAAGACACTACAACCGTTTCATAATTTAGATATTGGAGGTTTTTGTTTTTTGCATAAAATGATTGTAGCTCAGATGAGCTAGTGATGGGATTTCCGTAGGATCCGGATCAATTGGCTCCTTGTTCTTTCGGCTACAAGTCGATTCTTTGCTTAGTAATAAGTATCTAATAATAATACTTATTTAAGTATTATTTGAGCCTAAATAATACTTTAAGCTTAAAAGTTAAAATTATTAATACTATGTAATTATTAACACTTAATTAACTAATAAGCTAATTATTACAGTCCATTAGTAGTAACTAATAATAACCAAAGTATGAATGTTAAAGTACTAGAAATAGCAATCAATTACACATAACAGACTCAAATTTAGTATGATTTAAATGTATTATTCAATACGTTAGAATATAATTGAAAAGTATACATAAGTCAAGCAATTTTAAAAAGTGTAACTCATATTTTGCATAAATTTATTATATACAAGTTATTTTGTTCATGTGATCATGGTGGCTCACAGATAATAAAAATCTATAATTTAGTTTTTTAAAAAAAAAAAAATCAAACATCACACGAGGCCAATAATAAAGGATTTTAAATAAATAAATATTTCTTAATTATATATTCACTATCCACAGAGTGATATATTTTTGTTAATTTTGATTTTCATGGCTTAGGACTAATAAAAAACACAAGATTATTGATTAAGTTTGTGTTTATGTTTTAAAATACTTTTAACACATGTACTCTGTATAGTTTAGCACTGCAATTGAATTTCTGAACTATTTAGGTGAAGGACCCTTTTTGATAAAGAGCAGTTTTATTTCACAGCAGTATTATTTTTCTATTTTTTTAAGGCTCTGGCTGATTTATAATCAGAAGACAATATATCTTCTAGAAGGTTTCTGCTGCCATTGTACTAAAAACCACAAATTATTCTCAAAAAGTCCATATTTCCCATTCCTACTTTCACTACGACCAAACATAATCAGAACTTACACTTATATTTACAATAAATGCAACTTCATTATTACAACTTGTACAGTTGTCAGTTCTTTAAGATCCTAAATACGCCCAAACTTGAACTTTAAAAGACTCGTTATAATTTTGAAGATGTTTATTGTTAATAAATGTAGTTAGCTATGAGAAGTAAGTGGTCTTGGAAGCCCATTGCTGTGATGGACCACAAGCAGCAGCTAAGGTTGCTTTGCTTTGGGCCAGCTCTGATATCCTAATGCTGAGTAGCTTGCATTGCTTTACAAACTATCACCACTATTGCATGCTATACCTTTATTTTTCAGCTTCTTCTTGCGTATTTATGGTTATATTGTTATTCCTGAAACCCTAAACTGTCATTATTAAAATATCAGTACAAAAATAGCACAAAGCTTTAATAAAAACTTCCTTTATCCTCAGTGGGTTGCATTTAAAAGAGTAAGATGTAAAACAGTGTGGGCCTGCCATCTGTGTTATTTGACTACAAAATGACTTTTTCTTTCTGTAAAGCATAGCTCATTTGTTTAAGCCAACAGGAACAAGAACATTAGCTCCATACAAGTAAATAAGATATTAAAAGGCAGCCTATTTTTATATGGCTGTCTAATTAATTGGTTTACTGGTAATTCATGTGTTTCTTTTCCTGCAAGATGCATATTTGCTGAGTGTGGGATGAGAGAAATGATCTCTAGAATGCGTCAGCGCTGAGATCGCCCTGCAGCATGCGTGGTTGCACCAGATCAGCCGGCTCTGGGTGTCACGTGACGCGGTGGTGAGGTGGCTCTGTCATGTTGTCTCGCTTGGCCATTGGCTGCATTTTTCAACAGAGTACTGATTGCACACATTTATGAGGTAATGCAGACCTCTGGGTACAAGTTGAGGTCAGTTCTTTTAGTGTGACCAGATTTCCTTTTATATAAATATATTTCTGGAAATTTAAATGTATACCCTTAAGCTCTTATATGTTGTAATTTGAATGAGTTTTAAGATTAGATTTATATACCTTCAAAGTTTTCTGGTTGTTTTTACATCTTTCTTAAAGTTGTGCACCTTTTTACTAGTTTTTGTTGCTCTTATTTTATCCTGCCGCACCTCTGGTATTTGTTCGTTTAAACAGGTATGTTCCTGCAAGGAAAAAACAAAACAAGAAGAGCAGGATTGGCTTGTCAAGCTGCAGAGTTTAGCTGACAGCTAAGATTTGGATTCAAATTCCTAAAATTAGGTCAGAAAAACAAAATTCAAGCAAGTTAAAGCACTGGTCTTGGTGGTTGCGATTGGCAGTAGAATAAAATGAGCCAAGAACAGAGCCTTGAGAAACACAATTAAGAAAAAAAACATTTTTGTTTATGATGATTTGTAACCTCCAAATGACCCATTGTTTCCTACGCTGTTTTATGATCTGGTGTTTCCACCTCCAGTTAGACTTTAACTGGGCAAGCGGGACTAAATCCAGTCATGTAATGTTGTGATTACAAGTGCAACAACAAACATGACTCACTTGTATGTCTCATTTGTTTTTCTGTCCCTCTATCAATGGACTGTGTTGATACTGGTAGCTCCACCCTAACTGCACCATGCCATTGCCCTGTGGAGATGATTATTTCAATAATCGATTTATCACGATTAATTGTTTCAGCCATAGTTGTGTCATGGCTCTGGCTCCATCCTAGCCAAACTGTACCTTATGCCATAGACCTACGATTGTACTGAACTGGGCCCAGGAATGATGCAGTACTGTCAGTATTTTGGCTACTTTTGCAAAAGAAAAGCACAAAATCGTGTACTGACACCTGCTGTACTTCTCAGTGGAAATGAGGCAAAATTAGCCACAGTCTGTCCAGTAAGATCTGAATCCAACAACCCAACTCACTTTTTCATTCCACTAATTAACCTCCTCAAAATCTGTTGGCTCGGTTGATGTGCGCAGAGTGCCGGTGATGCCAAGGCCGACGGGAATCACGTGGAGAGGTGTAAAGGTCGGGCGAGGAACCTATTATAACTGCTTGCAGTTCTAGTTAATGTATTCATGATCAATTTATTAACTGTGCTCCATAAAACTTCTAGAGTTGTGGTTTAAAAAGTAGAAAACTGTGAAAGGAATGTTTCTTTGTCATCAAGGCATCCAGGTTAAGCTTGTTTAACTGAAGTTTGTTCACAGGGTTAGGGGTTGTAGGTCATGTAGAAAATGCAGCATTAAATGCAGAACACATTCTGAAGCAGCCCGGCCCTTCAGAAATATTTCTGCATACGACTTGTCCGATAGTAACCCCACGCTGCATGTGGATGTGCGTAAAAGGCGGCATTTCTCTCGTGGGGGATGGGTCTCAGTTTCAGCATCATCAGTGGGGAGGGAAATGTGTGTCTGCTTCCTCTCTGCAACTTCCCCCTCCTTTTATAGGTTTCCATGTAGTGCATGGTGTGAGCTTTTTCAGCCAATGAGGCCGAGCTGAATGAAGATGGGAGGGGAGACTGCCTGGAAGACGCTGGTGAGCTCGTCTTCTTGGGTGGGGTAACAGCAGGAGGAGGGACCAACAGAGCCGGCCGGCTGCTAGTATTTGAAAATGAATGGTTTGCTGTAGACATCCTGGTCAGTTGTAGGATTAGTGCTGCATCTGCTTCATTTAAAAAATAAAATAAAATAAAAGGAGTATAGCAAAAGGGTGGCAATCCTAGAAAAAACTTGTTGGATACCGAGAAGAGAATCATCATCTAACAATGCAACGTGAGTAGCTGAATTTAACATTTAAAAAATGTGTGGGTAGGAGGAAGTGCCTTAATCCTGAATATATTATTTCACTTATTTTTCTTTGAGTTTTTGCTGTAGTGAAGGTAAATCTTGACTTGATGAGTATGTTAAGTCTTTGGCTCTGTCGGACAGCTAACACAGACTGTCTCTTTGCTGAATGGGTGTAGCCCAGCCTGCAGAGCTGGATGAATTTTCCATTTTGCTTTTCTGTCTTTTAAAAGCAGAAGCTCATTTGTTAATGAAATCAATTTCTTGCCAACTGATTAATTTGATTACAAAAAAAAGAGGATACAGACGATCATGCCCAGTTCTGTCTGTCAGCAGATCAATCTATAAAATGAATTCAGTTGACCTTCCTTTAGCCTATTTGGGAAAACAGAAACAAAGACCCTCAGAAGGGGATTTTTCCCTGAAGTTTAGTCGATTAATCAAAGCGAAACTGAAAATTCTTGATGAAATTATGCTGTGTTTTGTGGGGATTCCCTCTATTGATTCATGCCAAATTTTTCTTTTTTTGTCTATTAGGGTTTTACTTTGACTTCTTCTCTGTTAACCAGTGTCCAAAAATAAAAGTGTTGTTGCTGCTTCAACTGTTGCTGCTTTTCCCTTTCTGACTGGGACAGCTGGTGCTAAGCTCGACTGTCCTCCATCGTCATAATCCTCTCCCATCAGCAAGACTGCAGCATCTCTACTGGTGTCAGTCTGTACAGGGGCGCGAATTATACCGGGTGATTCATCCTTAGCAGTACATTTTTACCCACAAGCATAACCTGAAGAAAAAATACCTGTATAGTGTTTACTCCAGCAGAAGATGCCATAGTATGTGAAATAAATCGTTTACTTTTCGTCAATTAGATTATTTTAATGTGTTGAAAGACTGTTTGAAGTGGAATTACTCAAATATCTTATTGTGAACAACTTCAGCTATTAGAGCTAGAAACTACTGATCAGTGATGGGCCTGAGCCTTCAGAGTCACATAAAGACAATTACAAAGTCGGTCTTCTATCACCTGAAGAACATTTGCAGGATTAAACTACTTATATTCCAGGAAGATCCTAAAAAACTCCTCCAGTTGTTGTTTATCTTTAGTCGCACTGATTACTGCAACAGTGTCTTCACAGGTTTGCCTAAAAAATCAGACAGCTGCAGCTGATCCAGAATGCTGCTGCTGGTGTTCTCACTAAAACCAAGTAGATAAAGCGCATCACCCCAGTTTTAAAGTCCGTACACTGAGCTACAGTCTGTTCTCTGTAGCTCAGAGAGAAGACCTTACAATACTTCAGTTAGTTTATCAATAATAGATTATAGACCTGTTGTCATTATATGAACCTTCCAGACATCTCAACTCGTCTGGTTTAAGTCTATTCTTCATCCCTAGAATCAGAACCAAACATGGAGAAGAAAAATTCACCTTCTATGCTCCTCAAATCTGGAACAAACTTCCAGAAAACTGCAAAACTGCTAAATCAAGTCCAAAAGTCAATTTCTTTAGAGCTTAATAACCAGAACAGCATTAAATGTAGCCTGTTTTACAACTGACAGTTTTCCCTTACTAATGTTCCTTATTTGTTTTATTTTATTCTAATCATGTAAACCACTTTCAATTGCCTTGTTGCTGAAAACGTGCCATGCAAATAAAGCCGTCTTGCGTTGGCCTTAAAGCATCAACTGCTGACCTCAATGTTGACCATTTACTGAGGCTTTAAGGCGTTTTTCCCCACCAATAATAGCTGCAGGTTGCTTTGTTAATTTCAAAGCTAAAATGAGAGCTGGAATCTCAAGAATGTATGTGATGTTAAATGCGAAGGTCTCGGTTGATAATCAGATGAGGCTGCAGTGTTTTTAAAATGCAAAGAAGTAAATAAATAAAACAACTATAGCATGCTAATTTTTTTTCTAAATGTTTCTTGCCCACAAAAAACTGAGACATAACCTCTAAAAGTGAAATGAAATATGAAATAATGATGCAACAACGTGGTTGGATATTAAACTCTATCAACGTTTTGTTTAGTTTGGCGACATTTCCTCACCCTGCATCCCAAACTTTCTTCATATCGCTCATATTCTGAGGACATTTCTTAGATTTTGTTCACAAGCCAAAATGTTTAAGTAATTGCTTAAATTTCACTCTTTATTCCTAACTTTGTAGCGGACACTTAAAGGTTTTGGACTGAATCTGTTATTTGGAGACACAGCACATTCTCCTTTAAGAATTGAGGAAAGTTTATCCATATGTGGATATTTTTGTTGGAAGAAAAAATAATTCAGTGTTGTAATCCTGGGAATAACAAGAATCTGTTGTCACATGTTGAACACAATCAGCACTTGTTATGAGATTCATCCAGCTCCTTCAGTGTCGCTGTTCTCGGCAGCCTCCCTGACTAGTTTCACTCTCGTCAAAACAATTTCCAGTTTCTGTAATGTTAGCATAACATTCTTTTGTGCAATAGGATCCTATTAACCCTTTGTAGCATGCCTACGACGTGTTGCTTTAGCTAAGTATCAGTTGTGTACAACCAGATTATTGCAACATTTTAGCCCTTATGAGCTTTTCTGTAATAAGAAAAGTTTGACTTGGCTTGTACTGGACATGTTTCATGTTCTACATGGAAATGATTTATCAAACTGTATCCTATTGAGAGCTAATTTGGACTAATTCTGAATCTGATGCTTAAAGGAATATTGGCCTAAACACCTCAAAGAGTTTTACAAGTTTCACTAGATCTAAACATTGATCTAGTGATTGGTTTCAAGGTATCAATGCACAGTTTCAAACCTGCTGATATTTTCTTTACATTAGTTATTAAAAGGCATTATTAACAAAAGAAAATCAAGAGTAAGCAGCTAGCTGAAAAAGGCTACTTCTGTTTATCATTACTTTCAGCTATTGTAGCTGTTTATCATATTTATTGGAAAAATAACTAATAGATAGTATAAATAACATTTTTAGGACTGTTATAATCAATATATCACAGTAGTTTAAGCAAATACAGTGATACCATAAAACTGTGGCGCTTTTACTCAAGGTTATCATCCTGTAGTAATGTCAGACCGACCCATGACTGATTAGGTCTCTGTCACGCCCAAGATCAAAACAAAGCCAGAGACTGAAGACGCAGGAGGGGGTTGGGGTCTCAGTTCACCCCCTCATGTTGGCCTCCACCCTCATCCGTCTACGGTTGACTCTGCAGGCTGATCTGGCTGGACGGGGTCATTTAACATCCCCAAACCTGAGTGTCCCCCAATGTGAACCATTAAAAGGGAGAGTGGGCCTCAAATGTTATGATTAGCGCCAACTTGGACACAGTTGTTGGTTAAAATGTTCAGTTTAACCATTTGTAGTTGCCTAATGGAGCCTAGTTTGGGCAAACTATGTTTGTTCTTGCTCCCTCTGACCTCTGGAGTCTTTTTCTTTCCCATTACCAGAGCCTAATTGTTCCTGACAGGCGAGCCATGATAGGCTCCTGCCACAACAAGCAGATGAAGCTGCTGGAACGTGTTGTCAGCCCCCTTAAATAAACAGGTCAAAGATGTGATAAGGGAGCGAGGCGGGGTCCGAGGTTTGAACGAGGGAAAAAGGGCAAGGATGTGACCGCGTTTATTGTTGGGGAGTATTAGACGTAGTTCCTGTCAGGATGCAACAGTAAAGCCGATAAACAAAACTTTAAAGAGCCTGTATTCAATGTTTAAAACACTACTAAAGCTCTAACCTTTGACTATTAGTAAAAATAGATGTCTTTGTGTGGGCATCTTTATGCTATTCAGCTACAGCTGTGGTCAAAAGTTAGATTTTTATTAGGTTTATTTTAACCTTTTTTGTTTGGACGCAGCGTATGCATCCAAACTTTGAGCATTGAACATGTTATGGGTTTGTTTTCTTAACTACAGGGTGAAAATTAAACATACAGGCTGAAATATATACATACATCCCTCACTAACTTGTTTCTGTTTTCTAAAGCCATGGCATAACCCTGGATATTTTGTCCTTATTATCAGAAATGATGGCGTTCATTTAATATGAACCTCAACTTTAAAGCGTTACTCTGAATTTTTTTAAGACTATTATAGAGTTGGAGGCTTAAGGTTAGCCAGTATTGTATATTTTACCAGTATAGTATGTTAAAAATATATCATCAAAAAAGTCACCTTCCTGATAACAGTTAGGATAAATGATAACTGTAAATGATGATAGTAATAAGGTTATTTTCTTATATCATAAATTGGTCCCTTTGAGTCAGTTGTGCAATTATTTAACTGCTTATCTTTCATGTGTCACTGTGTGCTGCCATATGTCAATATGCTGCTAATAAAAATAAATATGACTACTGAGAGATATCTAAAGGGTCATTCCAAACTTGTGTTTCAAAACAAACATGGATCTGGAAGATAAAAGAAATATTTTTACAGTGTAAACAGGGATGTGGCCTGTGCAGATGGATTCAGCTGCAGCTCTGTACAGCTTCTGACTTTCTGGGAATTTTGCTGAATATTAACTAATAGTAGTGTACTACTAACTAGACCCTCAGCATTACACTGCCACCACCAGTTGGTACTCTGTTCGTAGGTTTGAAAGCCTCACCTTAATGTCATTGTGGCCGAATACTTCAATCTATCTCTTATCAACAAGGTACAAGGCATTTCTGTCGTCCATGTGAACGGCTACAAATTTCAGCCGATGATGGCGATTCTTTGGTTGTTCTGGAACATCATAACCCATTTTCTTTCATCACACAATGACAGTTTGGGTTTGATGATTGAAACATGGAGACACAAAACAAAGTAACATTAGAGGACTTACATTTGTGGCCTATTCAAAACCCTGACCTCAGCCGTACTGAACCCAACTATTTTAAATGAGCTGCAGTATTTGTGACATGAAGAGAGATCAAATGTCCAGAAGCTTATTTGGTTTTTGCAACTCGATAGAAGTTGTTTTGCGTATGATCTTCCCTCTCTGTAAAAATAACATTTTGATAACAGTAAGAAAAAAACAATAGTTTCATGTACGCTGCTAAACATCTGTTTTCCTCTCTCTGATAAATAATCCAGCTGATGTGCGTTTCATGTGTTCCTTTAGCGTTTAAAGTTTAAAGAATCGTGACGTTTGTCTCCTGCAGTGACCGCGTGCGAGCCCAGCGCCATGTCCGAACCAGTGGTGGTGGAGCCTCCGAAAGCAGAAGGAATACTGGAGTCCTGTGGTGCAGGAGACAGATCAGCGTCCCTTGATGACGGCATTGTGGACACAGCAAAGTACGTCAACACGAATGCGTTACAACGGCTAGCTTAGGAAATTACTTTTAACGTAAGGAGACAAAAACGTTTGTTATTCCTTTTGCTTAACGTCAACTGCCAGTGGATGGTTGGTATGGTCCAACAGGCTTATTATTTTCTAAAAAAGTTCCCTGAGGTTCACCTTTTGGTCCATTTGTTATTTCGTTTTAAATACAGCATATAACCTGGGACAAATTCTGAATTTATCCTTTTCTACAGTGTTTTTTTTAAAGGCAGAGAAAACAAAATGTAATTTCTTTATGTCTTCAAGTAAAGCTATTTTAACAAATAATGTTCAACTAACTTATTTAACTTATTTCTCCTTTTTTTAAAAACTGGACTTACTTGCCTGTCCTGTGGGAATGTTTTACATTTATATATACTCTGCATGGTGGTCAGCTCAGAAATCATTCAGGCTGAAACTCCTCATCATCACTTTTCAAACAGAAAGAAGGAAATCAGAATTGTGCTTAAAATACTTCCTGAAATGTTGGTTGTAAGAGAGAAGCTGAACTGGTAGAGGAAGTTTTTGGGTTAATCAAAGCATCATTTGTATAACTTTGCATTTATTAATTAACCCTGTAGTCCAGGCTGACTGTATTTATTTTGACCTTTAAATAGGTCAAAATAGTGGATGATGACAGCCGCCGTTTTCCCCCTGATGACTCGGCACCGTTTATCTCCCTCTTTCAGATTTACCCCACTTCCTTTCGCTCATAAATGTGTTTTCCTCCTTCCTGTTTCTCAGTGAGTCATCAGAGGAAGAGTCCACCGGGGAGAAGGAGGAGGAGGTCGCTGCTGGAGATGCAGCCGCCGCCATCGCTCTGCAGAGCTCAGACACACCACAGGGTGAGGCCCCAAGGAAAACCGCCACGTGTTTGTTGTCTGAGCAGCTGGATTTAAACGACAAGAATAAAAAATAACTTTTAGGCTTTACTGTAATCCTGGATGCAGTTATTCTGTCTGCTCTTGTTGCTGAACTCAGCATTTGTGAGCGCACGTCTTTTCCTGAGGAAGGACAAAACACATTCTTTGGCAGAACAAACTTTCCTTCCTCTTTCCTTCCCTTAAACTGTGACTTTCTTTCCAATTAAAGTCACTGACGGAAAAGTGTTTCCTTCGTTGTTATCTGTAAAGATAACAATAAACTCCATGTGTAGCCATAAAACATTTCTTATCTTACTTTTAGACAGTTTTATTCTGTGGAAATTTATTCAGTAGACCCAACCTGTATCTGCATAAAAACAAAAGCTAATAGATTTTTTTTTTTTTCCACGAGAAAGTTATTCACCGTCCAGCTTGTTAGAGGAACTGATAACCAGCTGCTGTTCCTGTAATAAATCCACCATGTGATCTCACTTTATATTCAAAACATCCTGCAGATCGTTAGGCAACATCCCATCTGCTCTGTCACACTGTAAACTCCCAAAGGGGCAAAAAGCCACCTCCTAGATTAATTATTAAAATCCTTTGGGTTTATGGCACCCAGAAGACGATGTTAGCTGCTGCTGCACTCACTAATTTGGTTCTAGTGATTATTCTACAGTTGCTGCTACGTGTAATTCGTAGTAAAATGATAAGTTTAGGTACAACACAGACAGTTCGATGAATAATCAGAATAATAATCTCTAGATGTGATGAACACTCTGATTTTTGCTAAAGTTTAGGCCAGGGATCAGCTGACATCTTTGTGACCTGTCAGTTTTAGCTTGCGGTTTGCGCCGTATAAATAGACACATATCCTGTTTTCTCTGTGTCTGACCTTAAATCAGACTAAACTTCTCCTGTTTTAGGTCAGTCAGGATTAAGAAAGTTATTTCCACTCACTGAATGCCAGATTAATGAAAGACCCTTTTCAACAGTTGCTTTTATTGTTTTCTTTATATTAAAACTCAGATTCGAGTTCTGTCAGGAGGCCAATTATTGTTGAGTCGACCCAATTTGTGCAGTTTATTATAGGGCATGTTTTGAGGTGAAAATAAACTTTGGAAACGATTTAGAAAATCTTCCTCTAATTAATGTCATTGAGTAAATCCGAATGGACCTTAAACGCCTGAGCACACCAGAGGTTCATTAGATTCAACATCTGCTCATAATACCCTAAGTACAAGACGTTTGTGTTTTCATATTGGTGGGACTCAAAAGTTTTAAACGAGTTAATTATAATGAATTAATCGCATTTTAATTGAAAACCATATATCGACAAAATAAGTAATATTTTCAATCCAAAAACCCTTTTTGATGCAAAATTATAGAATAAATAGAAATATGAACTCACTAATAAAGATATTTGTTGTTTTTAATCTGTTATTTAGGCTATTTAAACATCGTATTAGTGCATTTATATTATAACCCTGATCATTCATGTAACTTCCTTTAAATCGTCTTTGCTGCTGCAACATGTTTAACATTGAGAAGCTATTTTAGTCTTGAGTAGCTCCTTTTTGCACAACCAGGTCATTTTTTTAAAGCTAAAATTAACCCCCACTGGGGCAAGTGAAGCGGCTTTATCATCCACTGCTGTTGTGCGACAGATTCCACAGACGTACCAGAAACACAACACAAAGGTTCCATCTCTTGTGTGTAAAATAAAATAGAAAAAGATGAATTGTGTTTTAATTTTTCAAGCGTTAAAAGTTGTGTAATTAAGTAGATACCGGTCCTACTGTCTTTTAACAGCAGAATAACAAAACTGAAACTGAATATTTGTTATCTTAGAAATCATGAAAATGAGACCTTTTTCCTCAACTGATTATGTTTTCAGAGCTCTGAGCGTTTTCTCTCTCTGTATGTTTCAGTGAACGCCCAGCGCCCAGACTCCCTGGCCGTGCCGCCGTCGTCAGAGCTCCGTCTCTGGACGACGCAGCGCGACGGAGAGGTGAAACTCCGGATCGAGGACTCCGGTGTGGCTGCAGAGGAACCTCTGACTGTGAACCAGATGTTTGCTGCAGCTGTAGATCGATTCAGTGACTTCACAGCTTTGAAATGGAAGGAGGGCGAGGGGCAGAGATCCCTCACCTACAAACAGTACTACCAGGACTGCCGCACTGCTGCCAAGAGCTTCCTAAGGGTTGGTTTCATTTTCTTTTTTCTAATCCAATCAGAACGTCTTCAGGGGAGATGATTTCTTGTTTATCCACATTCCTTTTATAGTAAAAAACACATTTTCTTTCAGTTTGTTTGGACATATCTTGCATGGTTCAGGTGTTAAACATTCCTGAAGTAGAATCCAGATTACCTTTAGTTCCAACTGAATGTATCCCTCAGTTAATGTCTTAGTTGGACATTTATACTCTTGTATGTATAATTTGGTCAATTTGTGGATAACAGTTAGCGTAAATTTGTTTCCACATCCACTGGCGTTCTGTCATATCATTTTTTCTTTTTTAAACAAACCTTCAGCAGATATTAGCAGCACAATATTTACATGATATTTTAGTTCTCTGCAATGTAAGACTTCATGAATTTAAATGGCTCATTTAGGCGTCATTTTACAGCGTTGTGGACTCAGTGGACGGTCGAGTGTCGTCATACATATATCTAGATACAGATTTAGATAGATATTACAGAATATGAATCTAAAAATTCCACTTGAGGAGTTTTCATAGAACAGATTTACATCTTAAATGCAAAATGTTTATATATTTTGTACAGCTTTTGCTTAATTATTGCTCTGAGCATTTTATTTCAGCAATTTGCCTTTTTTGAGTCTGTATGAATGTCTGTATTACTAAATTAGTTGGCGATTATTTCAATAACTGATTAATCACAATTTATTCAACTAGTTGTTTAAACTCAAATCGGGACTTAAAACTCCTACGTTTTAAATACAATTTATAATTTTTAACCAATGAGAAACAAACAATATCAAAAGTTAAAGTTTTAGAACATTTTTAAAAATCATCAAGTTGAGAAAGATTTTAAATTTAATAAATTACTTATTTAATAAGTAAGGATATGCTGCCAATATCTTCACCGTCTTCCCTGGTAAACGTTTTGAGATCAGTTAACTGTGTATTTTTTATTATTATTTTTTAACTTTTGTTGTTTTATATTTCTGCAGCTCGGTTTGGAGCGTTTCCATGGCGTCGGGATTCTGGGCTTCAACTCTGCCGAGTGGTTCATCGCCGACATCGGCGCCATTTTGGCCGGGTGAGTTTCCGACTCCTCTGGTTTGGTCACGATGGTTTATCAGCGTTTCTGCATCGGCGTGTTTATCACCGAGGTTACGAGTGTCCGACCTCGACTGGCAGGTCAAGGTCGGCAGGTCGCTTCTTATCCAAATGATTGATTAAAGCGACATTCCAAATGAGAGGCTGACTCACTGATGTCACTCTAATAATTAATGTTTTTTCCATTAACTGATTGGAAATTGAAAAATGTATTTTTAAAAGGAGATTTTTTAAAAGAATTTGAACTGGGTGAAACGAAAACCGCCAGTAGAGGAATTTCTGGGTAGAACATATTTACAAAGGGGCTTTTTTAATCTTAAATGCCAAATGCATATATTTTTGTATTTTTGGCTTAATTGCTGCTCTGACTGTGCTGGTATTTGAGCAAATGTTCTTTTTAAAAGTCTTTATTCTCTCGTTAATTACTAAATTAGTTCGGCAATCGATTAAATTAATCTGATTAATCGTTTCAGCCCTTATAAACCTAACTGAAAAGTTTTCATTTCAGTCTCATTTTGCTAAAGCACACATTTCACTTACTTTTTTATATATAGATGTTATTTCTTCTTTATAAAATAAAACATTTTTTTAAGTATTTGCTTCCCCTGGAATATAACTGAGCCCAGATTTTAGCAGCAGGACTTCAGATAAAGACTTCAACATTTTACTGTTTCTGTTATGAAGCCGGCTAAAATCCATTCCGTCTGAGAAACCAGAACCATCCAGCAGAATAAAAACGGAGCAAAGTGATCGGTTACAGTTACAGCTGCAGCTGTTACATCACCAAACATCTGCTGGGATATTTCATGCTTTGTTTCCAATTTAGTGATTTAATAATGGGAATATTTACTGAGTTTAGGTCTGTTTTTTTCCTAAAGCGCCATTAAAATAAGTATTCTAGCCTCATAAAGAACAGCTTCACCAGGGTTCACTTGTACGCAGGAATGAAATGCAGTTAAAAGATGCCTTGTGGTGCACATATTGCAGGTTCTGGATTTGATGCCTGATGTCCAGGAATGTGACCCAACCAGCTGCAACGTCCCAAATCTCAGCTTTCTTGTCATCAGCGTCACACTCTTAAGAATTAAAGATCCAAACTAACTCTTCATTTCAGCACTTTCTGGTTCTCTACGTCCTTCAATCTCTTCTCTAAACCTGGTTTTAATTAAATTTACCGCTCCTGTTCATTTTAGCATGTTTATGAAAATCCATTCATATCTTAAGGTTTTTTCCTCAAATCCAAACTCAACGTTTTCTCTAACTCCTGATTCAGTGTGATACCCCCCAAAAAACACAAACTTGAGAGTCTTTCATTAGAAATTTATGACATAGACTAACATATGGGCTTTGACTAGGCCATTCTTACACATGAACCTCGTTTTTGATGTAAAAACCGTCTCATTAGCTGCGTTCCCAAGGTCCATGTAACTGTGCAATTTAACATTTATAAAATAAATTTGCTTCTAATGGAAACACACCAATTTCAAAAAAACTTGTTTATTGACAAAAGGTTTTGTCAAAGTCGGTTTATTTAGCAAAACTCTAATGGAAACGTTTTTGTTGCATCACGCGAGTCACATGATCAACTGGGTGTTTCCACTGGCGCAAACCACGAAGAACAAGACGATGACAGGAAGTAGTAGGGGGTTGACGGCACAGTGTTATTTTAAATTACTTATCGTGTGGAGAAACGTATTCACGCATAATTAAATTTTTGTCAAATGTAATGGAAGCACCGGAGTTGCAAGATTGTGTTTTTTCGACATTAGCAGAACATCGACAACGTTTTTCACACATTTATGACAGAAATGCAGCTCTGGGTGTTTAGTGTTGTTGTCCTGCTGGAAGCCGAGCCTCCTTGCTGCCTTCATGCAGGTTTTTTTCTCTTACTGACCCGTCAGGATGAGCTGTGCTAACTTTGACTCTCCCTCACCTCTTGCAGCGGACTCGCTGTGGGGATTTACACCACCAACTCTCCTGAGGCTTGCCACTACGTAGCAGAAAACTCCAAAGCTAACATTATTGTGGTGGAGAACCACAAACAGCTGCAGAAAATCCTCCAGGTGAGAGGGGAACGACCGTGTAAATCACAGAGAAACAGAAAATATGACTTAGGAATCAAAAACACAGCTTTTGCCACTTTAGATTTTTACTTTTACTTTGTGATGATTCCATTCCTTATAGACTTATTCTGGTTTATTATGAGTTATATATCTGCTTTAGTAACACATATGGAAGTGGCATAAATCTGTTTTTATATTTTGGTGAAAATATCAGAATTGCAAATCGTTCAGATTGCCAAGAAAAAGTCGCATACATGCAATCAGGTTTGGGTCGCATTTGCTTGCTGTGTGGATGCAGCTTTTCTGACACCGGAAGCCATTTTATTTAGAAAAATATTACTCCAACAAAAACTATTAAGTATTAATTTTAGTATAAATAGAACTTTTTTTTTTTACATTTAATAACGTTTCAGCTAATAAAATTTTCTTGGTTGCTTCATTAGTTTACTGAAGGTGGAAACTTGTTCACCTCACATCAGATTATATGTTTTGATTTCAACCACAAAAAGTTGAGTTTAGACAGTATTTTACAAAAAAAATACAGCTCAGTTAGAGAGTACAAGATGCTGCACTGCAAAAATTCAAAACCTTACCTTCAAAGTATTTTTGGTCCACTTTCTAGAGCAAATATCTTAGTACACTCAAAATAAGACAAAACTAAGTTTAAAGTAACTTTCTAGTTACTTTAACTAGAAAGTTAAAGTACTACTAACTTTCTGTCTTTCTAGCAAGACAGGAGCTTGTTTTAAGTCAATAATTTCTTTATATTGATGAAA